>JABUQX010011287.1:0-60000 GCA_015478945.1 Trachelipus rathkii | reverse complement strand
TGGAACATTTTGAACGCTGTATTCAGTTCTTGTTTGATATCGCACCTGTTGGTCATAAACTGTTGTATAAACTACTCTTGTCGAATATTGAACGCTAGTTTGATAAATAGTTTTTGGTTGGCAAGTTTCTCTTGCTGGCGGTAAATACCCTGAAAGGGAGGATTGAAGATCGTAGTTCCCCTGTGGAGCTGCAAGAGCACACCCACAAAGAATGGAAAAAAGCAACAGCCTCATTCTGTGAAAGAATATGAATGAAAATTAGTATTGGGGCTTTTATAACATCAAATATGAGTTCAAAATATATTTTAATGTATGCTTATTGTAATACTCACCAAATCCACATAAATCGACTTTAACAAGCTCATTTACTCTTACATTGCAGCATAATAATAATAATAATAATAATAATAATAATACATTAATAATAATAAACATAATAATAATAATAATAATAATAATAATAATAATAATAATAATAATAATAATAATAATAATAATAATATTCAGCATCATCATCATCATCAACATCATAATAATAATAATAATAATAATAATAATAATAATAATAATAATAATAATAATAATAATAATAATAATAATAATAATAATAATAATAATAATACACACACACACACACACACACACACACACACATAATAAAATAATAATAATAATAATGTTAATAATGTTAATTAGATCAATAGTAATAATACGAATTTCTTCATATTTTTATTAAACGGCCTCAATTGTACACAGTATAAATATATCTCTTATAAATTAATTTTTATGTTGTTTAAAAGTCTTCTCATACAACATTGTATTTATCTCGTTAATGTTAATGAAGAAAATAATTGAAATATGAAATATATATAAAAATATTTAAATTAGAGCATCAATCTTAGGGGCAAATATCGAATTTAAAAACTGTATCTTATCTGAGGTTGCGGGTAATTGTATCCGGATTGGCTACATGGGGTTTCTATTGTTCGTGTAACTGTTACCGCTCGCTGATCGTATTGCGTAGTATAAATAACTTGCTGTTGATATTGAGTATTTACAACTTCGCTTGTTACTACTCTGTCCTCTCCATTGACCTGAACAACAGATGTTTCATATGCTTGTCTAGTAAGATATACATCATTGCCTGGACGCACTTGAGTTTCATATCTTGTTTGAACTTGAACTGATGGAACAAATTGAGTTCTGTATTCAGTTCTAACAACTTCTCTTGGAACATCTCTAGTAACTACAACTTCTTGACGAACATACTGAGTCTGAACCTGTGTTCTTGTTTGATACTGAGTGCGCGTAATGTACTGTGTTCTGGTAACATATCGCGTTTGAACTTGAGTATTTACCACAGTTGTTGGGATGACTCTCTGGGATTGTACATACCGAGTGCTAACAACTGGTGGACTTGGTACAGTCCTTGTTTCAACCTGATTGTTTATTAAAGTAGTTTGTCTATATTGAGTCTGATCTTCTTGTCTTCTCTGAACTACTGAAGATTGAATCTGGGTGCTATATGCCGTACTCACTACATCTCTTCCTGGAACTGTAAGATAGCTAGTTCTCTCTACTGGAACAGTTCGATATTGTACTTGATCTTGATATCTTGTCTCATATCGAGTATTTGTTAAATAGACGGGAACAACTTGTGTCTGGACTTGTTCTCTTACAACATAACTAACTTGAGGTACTACTCTAGTTGATGTGATGTATCTGGTTTCAACAACGGGTCTAGCTTCTTGAGTAGAAGTTATAACCTGGTCTCGTACTACTTGGCTTTCTCTTTGAACATAACTTGTCTGATACTGAACCTGTGTTTGATACTGAGTTCTGTACAGAGTTGTAGGAACAACTTGTTGACTGTAGACAGTTGTTGTTCTGTATTGGGTATTAAAGTTTTGAATGGTAGTAGGAATAAATTGTTGATAAACGGAAGTCGAATATATAACGGAAGTTAAATCATTACATTTTGGTTGAAAAGGAATTGATGGAGGGAGATAATCGTATCCTTGCTGCGGGTCAGCAAGAGCCAGAGTCACAAGCAGAAGTGTTGATGCCAAGCGCCACATTCTGAAACGAGAAAGTCAAGATGAGAGAGGCGGTGATTGGATTAACCCGCGTCTCATAGGCTCAAATGGGGAATAAAGTCCAATCACGCGCCACTTCATCTACGTTAACGCTTGAAATTATTTAGCGATTCAAATTTTTGATTCCTTAGTTCAATATATATATATTATAATTAATTAATATAATAATTAATAATAAATAAATAATAATTAAAATTAACGAATAAATAACAATAAAAAAATACATATATAATAATATAATAATAATAAGAATAAGATAAGAATAAGATAAAAACAGATATAATGAATATAATAATAATAATATAATAATTAATTAATATAATAATCTATAATAATAATATAATGTTAATCAATGAAAATGGAAAAGATAAGCTCTTAGAAATGAGGAGACATTTTTGTGGTCGGTAACGATTCTGAGGTAAAGTGGCTTCTCTACATGTATAGAATATTAGACCCAGGACTAAATGTAAGATTTCCAGTGAAGATGATAGCAAATTGGCTATCATAAGGAGAAAATGATTGATTTAAGAATTTAAAAATGAGAACTTTCCTCTTTTGACATTTATCTTCATTTTGTAACCATCTTCTTCGCTAAATTTTTCTTTCTCATTCATTCTTCTAAAATTAAATCTTTCTTCCTCATATCATGGTTGATGATGCTATCTCTCTCTGCCGACCATCTCACCAAGCCGCCTAGCGCACCACTCTTCCCCTATCCCGCTGTGCGACCAAAATCATCCTCCGGATCCTCCTATCCAATCTCGCATAAATCCTCTCTTCCTTTCAGCCCCCTCAGAACACGTTCGCACCGCGCACCCACCTCCTCCTCTTACGACGAGAACGCAGCGCCTGGCTTCATCAACAGGAAGTGCCCGCCTACCACCTCCTCGGTTTTCTCCTACTGACACACATCCCCTCTTCCAACTCTCCTACGCCCTTCCCTGTACATCTGCCCTCTTTCCCTCCCCCTCCTGTCAATTCCGCCTCCTGATTACTCTCGTGTTCTGCTCAATTTCCCCCCACCTGAAAAGCCTAATTCTCCTTTCGCCCCCCCCCCTCGCTCCCCCTCATACCTCTTAATTCTATTATAGCCGTTTTCGCTCCTCATGTTGGGAAGCAGAGATGTCATCTCTTCGAAAATAGGAAGCCGGTCTGATCTTCTAAATATATCGGCTGATAGCTCGTCAATTGTATTCTATTTTAAGATTTTGAAACCCTTCTCAACTACTTTTAGTCGATCTGGAAACTACTTCGATGCGAGTACGGCTCTTCGTTGCACGGCGTCATACTGGATTATTCATTCCTATCTAACAGATTATTGGTTTTTCGCTCTTGAGGGATACGGGAAGACTGGGTGGTGGGCTTTGGCATGTCAAGCATTTGAACTGGTATGGGCGTCACTGCTGTCAAGCTCTCTTGGGGTTTCCTCCTTCTCTTCTGTCTAGTTTTTTCTCCGATCGCTCTATATCAAATGGTCCGACAAGGTTTTCGTGATGGCCGCTTGCCCTGGTGTTTATTTCTACAATGGTGTGTTCATTCAATGTCTGTATTCTAATTTTCCTTTCTTTTCATTATGATATTCTTAACTGACATCTACTCTATCGACTATAGTATTACGGAGACTCGACCCCCCTTCATTCTTTAATCATATCATTCTACTCCCGATTTTACTTTCTGTGAATTAGGCCTCTTGTTTAACTTTCCCGATTTATTCTCGTGATGGTAGAAATAACTGTGTGAAATTCAATCTTTTTAAAAAGCCAATTTTACAAATCTCATTCTCCAAAATATTTACTTATTGTTTTCGACGGTTGTCGTTCTCACTGTTAAATATAACAGCTCCTTGGCTTTAACATATAAAAAATGTTTGGAACCATCACTAATACGGTTGCTAGGCGGCTCAGAACTGGAATTTTTGTTTAACTGTGGACTTTCCTCCTTTCTCCAGTTGCTCCGCGTATACAAAGGTCTCATCCGCCTTGTATGGAGTAATGTCTCATATCTAGGAGGGGCTCTGGTTTCACCGGCTTTTGGACAAGTTCGAGTCAACGGCAAAAAGGCTTATAAAACAGTTTCTGTACTTTTCAGTTCATTTGACCCTCTATTCTTCTGCGGCGTAAAAAAAATGTTTTTTTTTGGGTTTTTTGTCGGGGCCCCCCTTACATCTCTATCTCTATAGGTCCGTCAGCGCAAGTGCTGAAGGAAACTTATCATCGCAGTACCACACTTTACGACGCCTTCGTAGAAAAAGTCTGGTAGTTCTGCGCACGAGTATTGTTTGACATTGAGTAACTCAGGCTTGTTTTGCTGTGGTTGCTTCTTTTATCCCCACACTCTGTTTTGGATTCTTTCCATCTTTCTGTGTTTTCCATATGAATTAATCTCTTACTTTAAAGCTTTTGTCTATTCTCACGTGGTGATTGGTGTAGGGGGTGATATTTTGAGAGTAATTTACTATAAAATTGACAATAAATTCACTTTTTGATTTGATCACTGAAAAAAAGAAAAAGTTGCTGAATGGAGATATATACAAATGAATGAATCTAAGTGATTACCGGACCCATCGGTCATCCACGGGCCTACTCAAACTATTAGCAAGTAATCCAGAATCGATACTGCCTTTTACAACATTACGCTCAGATGAATCATATGTCGAAACCATATCAGCGAAGTCTTCAATAATATAATATTAACTTTAAACTTTGTACTCCCCCACATACAATGATCTACATACTCATCTACCATCACATCATCGCATTGCAAATCCTCTAATCTCCTTCGTTCCTTGTCCAAAGCAACACAAACAATTTCAACACCATCACCCACTTCATGTTTCAACGATTCTTTTCAAATACTCTTGTTCAGTAAGCGAGCAATCCAATTTGCCTTTCTAAATCTCATACCACCTCTCTAGTCATCTCTCACATTTATTCTACTGACATACACTTTACATATACAGTAGCCAGATTACATTAAATTTTCGGCGAGGATAGAAGAGCTTTAAAGGATCCACGACTACTCGGGACATGCCATTGATATCTTGGCTAAAAGATAATGGTAAGTAGGGAGCACTAAAGTACTACCGTACTATAGTCCTTACGACACGCAGGAATATACGAATGTGGGAATTGTATTTCCATACGTAAGTATACTACAGAATATGGGTTTCTGTAAAAGATGTATGTCTAGAGAGAGGAGTCGGGATATAACATGTGCTATAATGATGTGTGCCTTGAGATGAGTGTGGGAATATGACGATAAAAAAGGAGAACATTAGCACTGAATGTCACTAGCCCATCGAAAAAGTGAGGTTAGTAGTATATATATATATAATACTATCTATATATATATATATATTATATATATTAATAATATATACTATATACCATATACTATACTACTATATAATAATATATACTAATTATATATAATATATATATATGAATACTAATTCTGTATAACTTTACTTTATATTATACTTATATCAAATTTACATATACCTTATAAATTATTATTCGATTATATTAATTATTATTATTATTATTTTTTATTTTTATTATTATTATTATTGAGTTTTAATAGTATCCAAAATTATTAATATTTGTTTCAATTAATCGGCAAAAATGGCGAAATTGCCGATGAATGACGATTGAGAATTGTAAAAAAAGTATGCGATTTTTGGCCCGATGACGATGGAAGATGAACGATTAATCGTTCTCCGATCATGTAATATATAGTATTACTATATAATATATATATTATATACTTATATTTATATATATACTATATTATTATATATTTATATATAGTATATAATATATTTATATAATATATATATAGCTCTTCTCACCTTACCTACACTGCATCGAATGAGCGGGAGGCAACTCGTTTCAGGCGCCTCCGACAGGGTCTCGCTCAGATTCTCAGGGATTTATGTTCCATTTGTATTTGTGTGAGAGTTTGTTAAAGAGAGAAATAAGTGGGATGTGTCTGCGAGCTGATTACGTTTTGACCTGGATGTTGTGGTGTTCGGTTAAGGTTGATCTGTGTTGTAGTATTGTATTTAGGGTGGTGGATGCATCTTAGCTTTCCAAGGATTGACTGACGGATTCTTGTAGCAGTTTGAATTTCTGGTGCTATTTTGGTGGTGTGGTGTTGTTTAAAAATGTTGTTTGGTGATCGTGTGTGTGTCCTTTTAGTGCATGTGGATTGTTTGGATGTGTAGGTTGTTGTGTGGAAGTGGTTGGAATGTTGTGCCAGGAATTGTTTTAATTAGGAGCTGGTGAAAGGAAGTTGTTTGATGGTGGTTGAGAGGTTAGAAGTGCAATGTGCATGTGGTGTTGGAGTGTTAGGTTTTGGAAAAGAAATTGGGTGTGCCTTCATGTCCAGGTTGATTGTCTATGGGTAGAATTTTGTGTTTTTCATGTAGATGTAGGTATTAGGAGTGTGTATGGAAAAATGAAGCAGGCGACTTCTTGTATTTGTTTCTTTGTTTTTTTGTAATAGTTGTTTCTTGGCAGAATCAGGTTGCTAACTGATATTGTGTATGATGGTGTGGATGTGTCTATGCCAGCGGGGTTTATATGTTCTGTTTCTTGTTTGCAGTTGATTATTTTTTTGTTTTGTGAAGGTGAGATACGTGTCAAGTGTATATGGATTTGGGAGTTTTGTATTAAAGGGTAAATAGCAATGGATTATGTTAGATTGGGGGGGGGGCACATGTTTGGCGGTGTGGTGAATAATGTCAATTGAAGATTTGTTTGGTGAGGCAGCAGTGTGTTTTCTGTTATGCATGTTTGAAGTTGTTGATTTTGTTTGTGTAGGTTTGTGGGCTGTGTTTTATGTTTTGGTGTGTAATGGCTATGGTGATGTCATCCCCGTAGGCTATGATTGTTTGATCTGTTTGGTGGTTGTGTAATCAGATCTTAAAATAGGCTAAATAGTTGTTGGGGATAGTATTAGGCACTTGATATCTCCGTTGTTGATGTTACTGTTCTGGATTTGTATATGTTTGTTTGTATTTGTGCTGATCGTCCTGATAGAATTTGGAAATCCATTTCTTTGGTTAGTGGAGATGTTAGATTCTTATTGTTGTGAATCTAGTTACTGGTTTGGGAACTTATTGAATGCTTGATTGTGTAGATTGCCATGATATTAGTTTATGACTTGGTTTTGATCTTAGATCGATTATGTGTGGTGTATAATGTTTGTGAGTGGGATTGTAGTGTCATTTGTTTGAAATGGTGTTGGAATTTGGTGTTGATGATGTGTGGAGTTATTTGGTTTAGTATGTTTTTTTTGATGTTTATTATTATTATAGTATATATATATAATATATTAATATATAATATAATATATTATATATATTATATATATATATATAATATATTATAATATATAGCTTGACAATTGAGTTAAGAAACTCCATAATTTCATGTTTTCTTTAGAGTAGAGAGAGAGGGAGACGCGGAGAGAGGCGAGAGAGAGGAGAGAGAGAGAGAAGAGAGAGAGAGAGAGAGAGAGAGAGAGGGAGGAGAGAGAGAGAGAGAGAGAGAGATGAGAGCAGGAAGAGAGAAAGAGAAGAGAGAGAGAAGAGAAAGATGAGAAGAGAGAGAGAGAAGAAGAGAGAAGAGAGAAGAGGAGAGAGAGAGAAGAGAGAGAGAGAGAGAGAGAGCAGGGAGATGAGGGAGAGAGAGAGAGAGAGAGAAGATGAGGAGAGAGAGAGGAGAGGAGAGAGAGAGAGGGAAGAGAGAGAGAGAGAGAAGAGAGAGAAGAGAGAGGGAGAGAGAGAGAGAGAGAGAGAGAGAGGAAGAGAAGAGAGAGAAGAGAGACTATTTTCTGTGCACGATGAATTTGGTGCATCGTGCAGTGGGGAATTCAGGAGCTTGACAACCCCTTTTATATATATATTATAATATATATATATAGTATATATATATATTATATATATATATATATATATATATACTATATATATGATTAATATATAATATATATAAGTATATATATACTATATAATATGTGTATATATATACTTATTTATTATGATATATATAATATATATATATATATACTATACTATTAGTATATATAATTATATAATTATATCTATATTATATATTATATATATATATATATCTGTACTTGTACGTTTACTGATCTTCTTAGGGAGGTACGGCCTGTTCAGACCGGAGGACAACAGATTCCGACTTCCAAATGTAGTCTTTCCATGAAGTATACCATCCTCTCATCAAGCTGTCAATTGATCTCGGGCAGTCCATGTTCTTTCAATGTCCTCACGCAGAATCTTTCCATCTTCCCCTCGTTTCCTCTCGCTTACTTCTCCACTCTCAAGAACTTCTAGGTCGCGAGTCGTTCTTTGGTCCCTTACAATGATGCCCCATCTCAATCTCGCCCGAATCTATCTGTTATCAAGGCCACACACCACTCTCTCCCTAACCCATTCGTTTCTCACTCCATCTCTCCTCGTCTTTTCCATATTGTCCTCAACCTTTCATTTCAGCAGTTCGATCCTTTTTTTCCTTCGTTAGTGTACCTGTGCTCCATGTTTTGTCCCATATGTCAATGTGGTATACAAGTATGCTATCAATATAATTTCTACACTTTATATCTTCATCACCCGATCTACATTATTTGATATAGACCTCTTCATTGTTCTACCGTATTTTCCATTCTTGCCTGCATCGTAACTCCTCCCTTGCTTGTAAGTACGCCACCCAGGTAAACAAAATGATCCACATTTCTCAATCTTTCATCTTCAATGACGATCTCCACTTCTCCTCATCCTCTCTCCACCCACTCTCATTATCACTGTCTTTTCTTTATTCATCTCTAACCAATCTCCTTCAAATTCTGTCAAAACTTCATAAGTCCTCTCATACTCCTCCTCCAAATCCAACCATGCGAAATCATGACGCATAACATTATAGTCACCATTCAGATTGGAAATTATCTTTACCTTCTGATTATAACATTCTAGTAAGCTATAAGATGTAAGGGAGACAGGAACTACCCTGTTCTGGACTCTGTCTACTCGTAAACATTGTCATTTTTTTACATTCCTGTCTCACTTTACAACTGCAAATCGATATATCAACTTTTTTTTGCTCTCTCAGTCTTTGCTCACTCTTACACTTCGCCCAACATCCTCCCAGTTTGGCCTGGGTACGAGTCAAATGCCTTCTAGGTCATGAAGGTTTTGCTGTTTTATTAAATTCCTGCTCTTTCCAACTTTCTTAAAGCAAACACAATCCGAAGTATGTCCTGCCCTTCATGACAATATTGTTCCTTCCACTGTATCTTATACTCCTCTTAATCTTTCTTTCTAAAATCCTTTCGTTACTTGATCGCTTAATTTGGTCAATAAGTAGTTCCTCTTATAGTTTTCAAAAACTCCAGTATACCTTTTCCCTAATAAGTGGCAAAACCGTATTCTCCATTACGGGACTACACCTGCATATTCAGTATATTATTAATAAAGTTTCAACTATTTCTTCTCAAGATATTTCTCCTCGCTCCTTATCCACTCTATCGCAATTGCTCTTCACTCGGCGCTTTTCCCTTTCTCATTTTTTGACAAAGTTCCCTCATATTTCCCATCGGTTATCGGATTCAGTCCTTCCCATTCCTCTCCCACATATTGCTCCCTCTTCACATCTCCTTTCTTACTTAGTGAGTTTCAAAATATTCAGTTTGACCTTCATTTACATCCTGTGATTAAGTCTCCCTCTTTATTTTGTACTATAACTTTTTCTTTGATTTTTATATAGTGTTTTGCCAGCTGTTGAAAATCTTCTTTTTCATCCCTTTTGCATCCTATGTCCAATTCTTTCACTCCTTTCGTCCACAAGCCATTTTGCTCCTCGTTACTTTCTTGCTTGTTTTCTTGCTCATTACATATTCAGGCTCTTTCTATTCTGTTCTCCCTCAACCACCTTTCTATTTCTTGTTCTTTTTTCGCCCACTGCTCTCATTCACATATTCTTCCATCCACATAGTGTTGTTTCTTTGTCGTTCATCCGTAACTTGACCTCTGCGTTTTTATTACCGGGTTTTACTATATTTCATGTAATTTCATTGTTGTTTTTCTCGCACATTCGTTCAACTTTTCCTTAATTTCTCCATACTCTTCTCTCTTCCGTTCCTATTTCAGGCTTCACTTTAATCATTTTCTTTTTCCCAACCTGGCATTATGTTTTACTGTATCCTCAGTCCTGTGCCACCACCATCTATGTTGAGTCCAAACTGGCGCTCAGGAAGCACTGTTAACATCCCTCCCCGCTGTTACTGAATGTCCTGATACAATGAATATAATCTATAATGGATTTTTGGTCAAAACTTTCGGTGTTTTGAATCTATATTTCGTGATCTTGTGAGATTCCCTGTGTTTGAAATAATCCATTCATAATTTTTTTTAAATTCCTTCTCATGCATTATTCCATGAGCTTCTCCTCCTGGGTTTCTCCGTCTCGTTTTCTCCTCCCATGTGGCACAATATCCTGGTCCACCTCATTGTCTTCTTTTCCATCTGGCATTAAATCAACCATCGTAGATGCAGCATGGTCTCAGTTCAATTTCACACTACTCCAACAAACTCATGGACTTCCTTCTCCTCCGATCTGGTGCCCTGTTGTGGATATAACATCGATACTAATGTATTTTTTCTCTTGATGTCTTAAGGTACTTCACAATCAATTCTCTCGTTTTACCCTCTCCCATTCCGTATGCAACAGTGCTAATCTTTGTCGAAAGTGAAACCTACACCTATGTTCTTTATTATTACATGACTTCTGTAAGCAAAATCACATATCTTCGCCAAACTTTGCACCACTTTCTCCCAACCCTCTCATGTCTCAATTCGGACTCCAAACCAACTTAGTCCTGGCCTTCATATCATATCAATCCTCCAGATCTCCTCCTCTCTTCCTTATACGTAACACTGCCACACTGTTATTGCGGCCAATTTACTACGTTTTCAAAAAAAGTCCCAAATGCCAAATCTGTAGATCTTTTTTGTTTCTAAGTCTAATCATCGATTCTGCGTGGATTCCGAGTCTGTTTCAAGGGTATTGCAAGCATTTTCTTTCAGGCAGATATAAACCTTATTGTAAAAGCATTTATTATACTTATTATATATTTATGTTTATTATATGTATTACTATATATATATAATTAATATATATATATATTATATATATTATATATATTACAAATATATATATATATATTAATATATATCATATATATATATAATATATATATTAATATTATATATATATAGTATAATTATTAATATTATAATATAGTATATAATATATATAATTATATTATAATAATATTACATAATAATTATATAGGTATATTATATATGTTATTATTATATATTCGAGGTGTTAAAGCCGAATTTGTCGGTTCGTCGGCGGTCCCGGTAAAAATCTCCGGCCAGAATTTGTACTTTTTTTTCCGTTGTTCCGCGGTTCCGGCCGGAATTTTTTTTTTCTTTTTTTTTATTTCTTTATTTTTCGTTCTTTTCTTTTTTTTTTTTTTTTTTTTTTTTAAAATCTTTGTCTTTTTTAGTAGTTTCTCAATTTCTATCTCCATAATTGACTCTAAAGTAATATATGGATTTCATTTTACTTACAATCAATTCAGATTATTATATGCAATATCGCTCTTGAAATTTTACTCGTGCAAAGCATAGAACATGAGGTGTTGAAACATTTCTTTTTTATAAAATTATTCATTGGTAACATTTTTTGAATTGAAATTAATTTTAAGAACTTTGGTATCAAAGCTTAAGGTTCCGACCTCCCTGTGTATTCTTTAAGACCAAAATTTTTCTGACCGAAGATTTTTTATCCAAGTACAATCTCTACTGCGTGTTTCATGAAACTTATTGACAGGAAGTTGTAAATAAAAGACCTCATCATATCATTTGGCGATAACACTAAGTATTTTTCTCAAGTCACATATACGTTACCCTTCATTTTCAGTGCTTTTTATATATCGGCTAGGAAATTTTGTTGCGAGATGAAAGGTAATATTTTAATCCTTGTAAATAAATTTTGATTCATGGCATATTACTTGGGAATAACATAGGCAAGCCCGTAGTAATAACCATTGATGTTTTAACCATTAGTTCTTATTACTGTTGTTCCCCGTATCTCAGTTTTAGGTTACTAGTAGTATTAAATAATGGTTTTTGAATAGTTGAAAGTTTGAGGAATGCAAGTGCCTTAATTTGCAATCTACATGCTTACATACACAATAAAGATTTATTTTTTACTTATACTTTTAGAATATAGTAGTACAATATCCTAAACTTTTTTCAATGAAAATTTATTGAAGTCCATCGTGGTCCAGTTTGTGATAACAATACATTGAAATTCAGATAATCATGCTTGTTTTCACTTGACTAATATTTAAATAAAATATTAAGCAGCTGATATTACTAAAACACGATATAGACATGTCTACATGTTAGATATTTTAATCCCAGTTCTCTTATATTTCAGTACAATTTGAAGAACTTTTAAGAAATTATATGTAGGCTTTTCCACGTTGTCATGGTTCGCTTCAACAAGAGTGGCGAGTCTAAGGTCGAACAGATTTTTGCGGAAACCAAACTGGATTTTAAAAAGGCCTGCAACTCTCCAGAAACAGGGATAGTGTGATTGTTACTCCATTAATTTACAGGTATGACAGGTCAGCGAAATTGGTGTTTGGTTGTTCGCCAACTTCGGATCTTTCCAGAGGTTTGGGGAAATAGGGATTACATGAAAAACTTGTAGTCCCAAATAGAATGAAAAGAAGATTATATCCAGATTCTTCTACAGATCCAGCAAAAACGCTGATGCCGAGGGGTGAATGTGACGGAGCATAATGTACGAAATCATGTCTGGGCCAAGGGCACCGTCTTTGCTATTCGCCAGTGCAGTTTAATACTCTGCAAAGTGTAAAAAGACGGTTATAGGTATAATTTTCCCCTTTTGCTGTTGAAAAATAAGGCAATGGAGTTAGTATCTCACATTCTTGAACAGGTTTCAGGTAATGGCGAAGACTGAATGGCCATGACAACAACGTATAACAATGCATACTGCAATAGCAGTGGAGTGGAGATCGTGTCGGTTATATAAAGCTCATAACGGAGGACTGTGGGTGAGGAGTTGTTGGAGCGACGAGATATTTTCTGTCCAACTTTACTCACAAAAGGAAGGGGAGTTGTGGAGTTGAAAGTCAAAATATAAGTTCGAAAATATTATTTACGTGTTTGGCGGTTAATCCGTCGAGATCTCGCCGCAGCTGCTTTAAAAATAATCATGTTTGGGGTGGTACGGGTCCTTTTGTATTGCCTGTAGAGTTTCTTCTCTCGATTAGCTTGTGCGCACTCTTCATACTACCAAGGGGTTGCCGACCGCCTGCCTGCGGAAGATTGCGGAAGGCAAGGTTCCGCTGCTGTGAGGACAACTTGCTGGAAGAAGTGAAAGGCATCATCAACAGTCGGAAACCGCTTATTGAAGGGAGAAAGTGGGATAGTTGTGGCCTGATGAAAAGGAGCCCCTCCGCTCGGTCATAATGCCAGCTGGGGTTATGGATTTTAACATTGGGCTCTGTACAAGCTCATTTAAAAGCTATTGAGTAATGATTACTGCCGTGTAAATAATTAATTAGAACCGTGGCGAAAAGGAGCAAAGGAAATATCAATACAGAAAAATTACAATTTAATCATCGTTCATGTGTTGGAAGTCATGTGTTAAGGCATCCCATGGAAAAGGGTGTTAGAAGATACAAGGCATCTAGATGAGGCCGACAAAGACGCCCCTAAGGAAAGGCAGAGGTTGGAAGTCCCTAGTATAATACACCGAAATAGGAGGAGCTGCTTAAAAAGGATCGCTAAGTCCAACCCTTGTAAAACTCACTGCTACTCAGAAGAAAACAAGTAGATCGAGCAGACAATAAGGTCGTGGACCGAAATGAATTCGTGCTGCCACTGAATGAAGTCTAATAAGACGAGAGTGAATAAGAAAGAAAACATATTTTTTTTTTAAAAATGAAAAAAGTTGAGTTTAAAAAATTTCCTGGCACCTCCCCTATCATTGATCAAACCCTACTTTCCTATAGAGGTTAAACCAGGCGATTATATATTCCGACGGTTGAAAGAAGTCGGGATGACATAAGTCGAAGTTCCTGTAAAGATATGCACTTTGGTAAACATATGTTTATTAGTAGAACAAGTTCTTCAGAATTTGAGTAGCAGCCACGACAATTCCATTGAAGGAAGGTGGCCATGCTATGTGTTTATAAATATTATGAGGATGGTCTTTTTGAGACAATTGTCTCTATGTTGGCTAGGGGTAGTGTTGGAGGTGGATTCAGATGATAGGAAAGGCCTTAAGACAAGACCTGTGGTCTCGACGAGTTGGGAATAAAATCCTGGTGTGTAAGAATAGTCATACAACAGAGATTTGGGTTGTACGACCGCTTTTGGGAAAGAGTTTTCAGTGGTATTTGGTGAAGGGGCTTCGCCATGAATGCGAGATAAATTGAGTCCAACCAAGTCCACTCTTATTGTGTGGATTTGGTTGGTAGTTGGAAGAGCAACCAAAATGCTCATGTTTAGGAATGGGAGCGATATCAGTACCTCCCATGGAAGTGGGGAATGAAGGTGTCACCAGAAAGGTGCCATATTTTTGAAAAAGTGTTGGGGTGGCGATATTTGAATCCAATATAGGATTCGTTGGGTTGACAAAGTCTGATACTGGAATTTTTGCCAGTAAGTCATCATGCGAGTGATTTTGCGAGACTGGACAATTTGAGTAGAATTGAGACCTCTGGGTCCCCCTTCATGCCGCCAACAGATCAAGAACGTTTGGAGCTTTTGCGGCGTTTAACGAGTTGGAAGGTTTTCCAATTCACCTCTGTCGGAAGCGCAGGATCATTAGAGAGAGTGAGTTATCACATCAAGCTCTATTTGGGAGCTGTTATTCATTTCATCCGCTAAGGCATAGAATCCTTTTGGGAGTGCTGAGATAGGAAGTTCGGAAGAAGAGTTATAGGAAGATTAGGAGCGTTTTGGAAACTCTTGCAACTTTGTAACCTGAGGGCTTGTTCGGATAGTTGTGATTGTTTGGGGTACAATTTGTTGAAGTCATTGCTTGTCTCAGCGTTCTTTCTTACACATCACACACACACTTATACTTATACCACACACTTACACCTTTAATACACACACAACACCACACACACACTACACACACACACTTCACTATGAACACTTTATATTTCACAGCATGTCGACTATGACATCTTATACACACATTCACTATTGCACTTACATTTACCCATAGACATTTACATTTAACCCTTATACACAAGCGGTCACAAACACCCACACAAACACATCCACACTTACACTTCTCTTTGCGCTCCAACTATTGACATCTTACACTCACCATTAGACACTTACACTTATCATTACACTTATACACATGTATAAAACTACACGACCAACCCTTTGGGTTTCATGGGTCAATTTTAAGCTCCTATCCTAATTTTTAGGCAATTAAACATTTTTATTAAAAAACATATTACTTTACAGACCTTAAGGCAGTAGAATCAGTAGAATTTCAATAGAGGTGTTACCCAACACCTAGGGGGATTAGTAATGCTTTTGTTTTTACTGTTTAACTGCTTACTTCAGTTTTTACTGTTTTAACTTTATATGTTTACTGCTTTAAACCTACATATTTTATAACTGTTTACATACCTTAGAAGGCCAGTTAAATCAGTAAATCAATAGTAGTGTTACCTAGGTATCAAAGGGTTAAGTATGTTTTGTTTTACTGTTTTTACTGCTTTAACTCATTGTTTTACTGCTTTAATTAACTCATGTTTTTACTGCTTTAACTCATAATGTTTTACTGCTTTAAATATAATTTCATTAATATTAACATAGAAACCTTACCTGGTTTTCAGCGGCTCTGACGAAGAGTGTGACTAACAACCAAGGGGGGATTAGTAACACTTTTTGTTTTAATTTGCTTTATGCTTAACATAATGTAATAAGGGTTTTAACTGTATGCAAGACTGTTTTAACTTCTGCTTTACTGCTTTTAAACTTTCCTGCTTTTACTGTTTTAACTTTCTGCTTTGTTTCTATAACACTTTATATATTTTAAGAGTTTTCTGATTTGTTCGGTATTAAGACATTTTTTTTACTGCGCAATTGTTTTTATTTATTTATTATTATTTTTATTATTTTTATATTTTATTTTATTATACTTTTAGTGTTATTTAATTTTAAACGTATTTGTTATTATTATTTTTAGAAACACACACAACACACACAACACCCACGCACACAAACACACACATACACTTAACACATATACACTACATATCATCTAATGGCACTTATACACACATTACTATGACACTACATTTTTAAACCATAGACACTTACATTTATCACTTTATACACATGCGGTCAACCAACACATTCACTTGATAATTATACACAACATTCACTATGACAACTTACATTTGTCCATAGCCATTACATTTACACTTACACTCACACAGAATTTACTTACACTCAAACAGTATTTACTTACACTTACATCAAACAGATTTACTTACAACTCACACACAGATTTACTTTACACACAGATTTACTTTACACTTGCACACACACACACACACAATACACAATACACAATACGTGTGG
The DNA here is from genome assembly GCA_015478945.1 of Trachelipus rathkii. NCBI lineage: Eukaryota > Metazoa > Arthropoda > Malacostraca > Isopoda > Trachelipodidae > Trachelipus > Trachelipus rathkii. The sequence continues at coordinate 43,158 of JABUQX010011287.1, read as the reverse complement.
ACTCTCACTTACACTCATAACGTATAATTTATTAAAACATTTTAATGTTTTAATTAAATCACGTACATTATATTACTCATTCAAATATAACAAAATATTCAAAGTTTCTTAAAACTTCCTAATAATAAATCAATCATTATCCTTGAGCAAATTTATTATTAATTAACTGTTAATACTTTTGTTTATAAATTTTATAACTATCAAAGTTTTAAAATAATTTTACCTAAATTTTTATGAATTATTTATTAAAACATTTAATTTTACGTACCTTAAAGCAATAACAGTTAATATTCAGTAAGGTCCCACCCTAGCACCCACTCTAACATCAAGCTTATGCCACGTTTGTTCTATTGACTTACTGCTTTACATTCTTCTTAGCCATGTAATTAAGTATAATATATAAACAAATAAGTTCTTCTCTGCTACATAACATTATTTTATTAAAATCAATTCTAATTTTTATTAAAAATTATAACAAATTATTAACATTACATTTATATTATTCACAAAATCGATGTCTTAACTAAAAATTATTTCAAAGTTTTTTTTTATAAATAATTCGGGTTTTCTTATTATTAAATTATTATTATTCTATGTACAATTGACAATCTATCACGAGAAAACACAACAACCCGCACCCTTACAGAATCGAAACTGACTCTCTCTGTAAAAATGTTGTTTGAAATTAAATACTTTTAGGTTCTAAATTTAGGATAATCTTTTCATTGTATCCCGAGGCGATTTAAGCCTAATTCCAGGTCAAAAATATATTTCAAACTTACCTTTTTTCTGTAAATTGTGGTGCAATAACTACGTTAGGCCTATAAGTTTAGGCTATAATTTAAGGAATAAGCCTTTTTGGTAGAACGGGTAATTTAATCCTATTACCAGGTCAAAAGGTAATTCCCGTATGGACAAGAAACTTTGTTATTAATTTTTTATTATAAATATATTTAAAACTGAACATGGTTGGATCGGAAAGATCCTTTAAGTAGGTAAAAAGAATGTTTTCCTTACATGTGATTGGTCGGGGTAATCCTAATCTCTATATGACCTCGTATGTGATTGGTTGAGGATAATAATTTTATCGTCTTTTGAAACTTAAAACTTTGTTCTTTAAAACTTGTATTTGAGCAGGTGTGGTTTATTAATCTTTGAGACCCAAACTCATTTTAAAATCATAGCTCTTTTAGCTTTTAAGTCGGTGCACAAGTTAATCTGAATTTGTTATTAATAGTGTTTTATTTTTACTAAAGGTATATCATATACTCCAGATAATAATATACTTTACATTGAGGAATAATTATTATTCACTAGAATAGATAATAATTAATCACTAGTTTAAGCTAACCACCATGGCTCAGCATGAGCCCCCACCCGCAAAGGCAGCCAACCCCAGGGCACCCGCTGGTGCGTACCCGCCGCGTCCACTCCCGCCCCCGCATGCGCCCCAGGCTGCAATATTCCGACGAAATGAATATATAATATATATATTATTATATATTATATATATATATAAATATATAATATATTATTAATAATATATATATATATATATATATATATATAAAAATATAAATTAATTATTATTATTATTATTATTATATTATTAAATTATTATTATATAATTATTATAAGTTATTATTGGGAAGCCGCGGACTTTGCTTTTATAAACCTGGAAATTAAAATTTATATTCTACTTAAGTCGTACCGCTGGCGGTTTGGTTAAAAATGGTCCGCGTTTGCCTAATTTTATGAGAGGTCGAGGTTCTATTTGACTTTATTGACCGATGGGGAAACTCGATATTATAAATACGGTGAGGCATGAGGTGGTAAGGAAGTTTAAAGCACAGTGGAAGGGAATGGTGAAAAAATCGTGAGTAGCGACCACGTGGGTGCGGGGGTTATATGTGTGTGTGGAGTGTGTGTGTTGTGTGTGGTGTGTGTGTGTGTAGGATATATATATATTATATATATATATATATATATATATATATATATATATATATATTATATATATATATATATATATAATATATATATATATATATAAAATGCGTACTGGCGAAATTCGGGCCAGTGGAGGCGATCTGCGGAATTTTGTTAAAAATCGCTGAAACGATGGCGTGGACGATGAATTTGTCCGATTAAACCCGACGAACGCGACGATGAATTTGCGATTATGCCCGTACGATGAAAATATATATTAAAAAACGCAATATAAAACAAAATAGCGGACGCAATGAAAAACAACAAGGTTGTTTAAAGGTCCCATGAAAGAACCATGAACAAAATTAATCTACACAACTTAAAATAACTAACTAACGTATCTTGAAAAATAAAAAAAAAAAGAGGGTTCTCAAAAAATTAGGGTTCTCCAAAAAAATGGACCGTAGAATACAAAAGGTTAAATATTCAAAAATAGGGGGGGCTAAGCCCTAAAGGGGGGGCAAAAATAGGGGGTGACCACGTACGAGTCGGATGCTCCACATCCGGCGGTCACACACCTTCTTCGAGGGGTTGCTCAAAAAAATTACGGTACAAAAAGCCTCAGGTAGGTTACTGGCAACTGTGGTCAGAATGACCAATTCTGCGTCGTCCAAGGTCAAAAAGGGGGCGGTCAGAAAAAGGTCGGTGAACTTCATTACCTACCTGTGGGTGTCCCGGAATATGGGGGCCCTACTACTTATATATTATATAGTATATATATATATATATCATATATATAATATAATACTATTATTATATATATATATATATATAAGTATTATATATATATATATATATATATATATATATTTTTATTATATATATATATATATATATATATAATATATATATAATATATATACCACCTATGAGCTGTTATAATACGTAATATATGATATATATATATATATATATTATATATTAGCCTTAATGTAAAATATTTGGGTTAAAATACATTCTACTAAAATAAATATATTATAAGTAGATTCGGTTAGATTTGCTATGTTGTGGATTCAAACATTCGAGGCGTTACCACCTTGCTTCTACCCATAACTCTCCCCTCAAGAGCATTTCACTCATTCTATTACTATTTTCTCCTCCACCGACAATGTTCTTTTGTCTAACGCTCATTAGGAGTAATATTTGTTCATATCTATCAACAATTTACAAGTTAAACATAATACAAAATTTAAAATTATGAAATATAAATGTTTAATGAAACTCTGTAATAATATTTTATTAATTTTATTAGTAATTTATTAGAAATAAACTAATTGAAAATAAAATTATTTAAAACTAAAATACTTATTTTTAAAATTATGCTTATTTCCTAAAAAAATGTAAATTTTCCTTTAGGAAGGTTCATGTAGTAAAAACATTGTAGGCAATTGCCTTTGTCAAAGGAAATTTTAGGCGTTAGCTTTTGATCTTTTGTTGTTAAAGTAATTGACAAAGATTTACATTTTTTTTAAACTAGAAATGTAGCTATATACTTAGTGATTTTACTTTTAATCTTACATTATTTTAGCTTTTAATTTTTTTCCCCTCTCTATTTAGAGGTTTTAATCCTTCATCCAGGTCCAAACCTTGGACCTAAGGCATGAAGGATTTTTAGGTACTCCCTTGCAAGAGTCTTAGGATTGCTAGGCTTTTTTTATCACTTCCATGACCACATCCTTAAATACGATGTTAGGTACCTTTTTTGCGTATGTGGTCATGCTTTTCTTCACCACTCCAGTCGCTCCAACAACTATTGGTACAATTTCCACCTCCTCCACCCCCACATTCTTTAACTTATGTCATTTTTAGTTTACATCATTTTACTTTCCTTGTTCGTTCTCTCATATAATTGTTATTCTCTTGTCAACTCTATATGTCACTTGCTTATTCAATCTCTATAAAATATAGCATTTCTGCGTTCTTTCTCCCTTACTACTATGTCTGGTCGGTTATGTGGTGTAGGTATAGAAACTATAGATGTTGGTATTGTATGGTTGTAAAGGATCATGGCTTCCTCATTTCTATTATTGTGGTTGGTTTGTGATGCCAGTATTTTATCTTTGAATTTTCAAAAAATTGTATTTTTGGCATAGTTTCATATGGAATCATATTGGAAATTGTGTTATGTCTATCTGTGTATAACCCCATTCGTAGCAGTGTTTCGCAATCCTGTCAAAATATGGTTTACTGTTTCTGTTTTTTCCTTGCACATTCTGCATTTTTCCGTGATTTCTTCCTTCTCTATATTCTTGCTGAACCAGTTTGTTCTTAGTATTTGATCTTGTGCCGCTATTAGTATTCTCTCGTCTTCTTTTTTTAGGTATCCTCCTGTTAAAGGTTCTACTGTATGTTCCTTATCGATGTAGATCTGGTCCAGTACATCTATCTTGAAGTGTTTTCCACAACACATGCTTCTTTCCATTTTGGTGATATTAAATTTATCTTGTTTGCTTGGTATTGTCTTTCAGATCTTTTATTTTCTTTCTTACTTCTATGTTTCTAAAAATTCTTCTACCTCAATCTCTACTACTTCAGGTAATCCCTTTTCCTTTTTTGTATTTGATTGCTGTAGTCTGTCTTATCTCGTGCTCATACACCCATTTCATAAATTTACTTTCTCTACTCTCTAAATATTTGCCTAAACCTATTTATTTTGCTTTGTATATTCTGACCAAAATTTGGTTGGAACCCCCATTCGTACCTAACATTTCTAGGCACAATAAATCCTTGGCATGCATTGGTTTTTGTAGATTATCTTAAGGGCATTTTTCATTTTTTTTGTTTTAACGTTATCCATTTATTTCATGTTGGACCAATCTATATACCGAAGTGTATGTGAAGGGACGGGATGCCCAGAGTTCTTAAGCAGCGATTAATTTTATTTTTTGTTATTAGTTCAAATTCTAATAAACTTTTAATTCTTTTGACATACACTTTTGTTATTTTTTTCTTCATCCTTTTTGACTCTATTTCATCAGACTCTTCAATTCCTAGATATTTGTAAGTATTCCCTTGTTCTAATTTCCGTATCATTTACCCTTATATTACCAGCTTCTGTTCTTCCTTTTTTTGAGACTAAAGATGGCACACGTTATCTAAACCCCAAATTCATACATATATCTCTGAATTCGCTTACAAACCTTACCTTTTTTTTCCGATTCCTTTTTTTATATTCTGAGCATATTTTAGATTTTATGTCATCCATCATAGAAAAAGGTGTGATATTTTCTTTGCCTTTTTCTCCTCCTCATCTGAGTGCTCACTCTAAGAGCTATTCCAAGTTATTTATTAGTGTGCTTGGGGGATTGAGAGCCAGTATGAACAACAGCGGGGAAATAGTCACACTGAAAGATACCTCTTTATTTTTATTCCTTCTATTTTTATTTGCCCTTTTTCATACGGCAGTACCAGGTCTGTCCTCCATTTCTTCATCTATGAAGTCTATAGCCAGCTCATTAATTTTGTAAATCCTAAGTACTTCCTTAATCCAGTTATGAGGGACGCTATCATATGCTTTCTTGTAATCGATCTATACCGATTTTTATGTTTGTCCAGATGTCTTTTTAACTGGTCCCGTTGGTTGCATCCATAACTGAATTCACAGCAGCGAAATAATTTATCAGCTTGATGAGTCAGGGCGTGTTGTTTTAGAGAATGCTTTCGGTTCGTTCCAAAGTCATACTCAGAACATTGAAACGATTTTGTTTTTAAATGTTTTTAGTAAGGATGTGCTCTTTTAAACTAGCCTTCTTTATACTTTGATACTCGCAGTCGTTGCATTTATATTCCTTTTCACCTGTGTGTTTTATTTCTCTTTTTGTGTTATTTTTGAAACCACACACTGAGCATTCGAGAACTTAATTTTCCGGTGTTGAAGCATGTGGCATTTCAATCTTTCCTTTTGCATGCATTCATAGTTGCATTCAGTACCTTTAATTTTTTTTATATTTGTGTGAACTTCATTAACGTGATCATTCAAATCTCTCTTTTCCTGAGATCCATAATCGCAACCTTTAAAATTACATTTAAATTTTTTCTCCCCGTGTATCTTAAGGCGAGTATCAAAGCGAGACTTGATATTGCTTGCAAATTTACACTGCTCACACTGAAATTTCATTTCAGCACTATGTTTCTGAATCCGATGAATTTTCAAGCTTTCTTTCGGATAACATTCATAGCTGCAGCCAGGCCAGTATAAATTTTTTTTCTTGATGAATAAGTTTGTGCCTGTTCATACGTCCTTTATGTTCTGTTTCATAATCACTTTGCTCACATTTCAACACTCTTGAGTTTTATTTTTTTACATGAACGCAAGTGTAAATATAATATTCTACAATATTAAATGTTTTTGGACATTTTGTTCACTTTACAGTTCTTTTGGAACGTTTTGTTTTTTTCCCTTTAGTGCTTGGGAGGGGCTGTATGGAATAGCAAGGATATAATAATATTAACAACATTATTAATATTAAAGATATTAATAATAATAATAAATAGTAATAAATAATAATACTGATTAATAAATAATAAATAAATGATTAATGATGAATAATAAAAATGAAATACATTTATAAAATGACTTTGTAATAAAAGTATTACTTTTTAAACTAAATAAATTAATGGGATAAAATAAGTGACCACCGAATAGTAAAAAGGTAAAATTATATTAGAATTAAAACAAGAAAGAGTAAATTTTGTGCATCATAAAGCATGAACCACAATTGATTCAACATCTCTTATAAAACAAAATAAAAAAACTGCGTGCTAAAAAATAGATTTAATGAATTAAATAATCATTTAAGCAAACAAAAATTAGCATCATTTAAAATACTGTGCTTAATTTAATATTTTGCTTAGGATTTCACAAAATTAAGTTGAAGATATCTGAAGGCACAAAAACTTTGATAAATAAATGAAAGGGCGTGCCTAAAAATGGAAAATTTTAAAGATAATAAAATATATTTATGATGAAAGTTATAAACAAACTCCTTAGAAAAAGATACAAGGTAATTTAATGAACAGCTAAAACCACACTTGAAAATAATAAATCACTCAAAAAAGCAAAACTGTCTATCATTGGGAAACTACAATTAAAAGCAAAAAGAAACAAAAATGGGAACAAAATTACAAATAGAGAATTAATCATCAACAAAGTAGAGGAATTTTATGCGAGATTAGGCCAGAGCTGCGTACTTTTTGTCGGCTCCGACTCCATTTTAAAATTACCCTGCTCCGACTCTGGCTCCGGCATTTTAAAGTTGCTCAGATCCGTCTCCGACTCCTAGTTATAATTCTTTATCCATTTACACTTATGAAATCATTAATTCTGTTACAAACTTTTTATGGTATGATGAAATTGAATGTTTTTTAATGACATCTTTATTAATTTAAAATTAAAAACATAGAAAATATTTTATAGAAAATAAGATTTTTAAGAAAATACTGAAAAGACTACTTTTTTCCTAAATTTTAGTATAATTCCTCTTTGAACGATGAACTTTCTGTCTGAACATTTATGTAATAGAAAGTACTGAACAATTTTCAAACAGTTCAGAAACCATAGTCGGAGATGGAGCCGGAGCCGGAGAAAAATAGTTATTATTTATCTTTTGGGTTGTAAAAGAAATATATCAAAGGCTGGAATTGATTCACTTATATATATATATATATATATATATATTAAATATATATAATATATTATATATAATATAATATATATATATATATATATAATTATATATATATTATATATAAATATATATATATCTAATATTATAATATATATCTCTCAGTTGGCAGCTCGTGCGTCAAAATTCTGAGTAGAGCAATCAATATATATAATATATATATATACTATAATATATATATTATATATATATTATATATATATATATATAATATATATAGTATTATAATATAATATATATTATAGTATATATATATATATAATGAAAATTCATAATTTTTGTAACTTGCATTTATTTATATAAGATCCATCATCATTGCAATAGTTCAAACTACAAAAATCTCTTAATTTTTTTTCATGCCATGATGAGTCACTTGATAGCTTCGTTAAAAGAACCTTCAACAACCCGAAAAAGAATTTAAAGAATTTTTAATGAAACTTTAATATAATAAAATACGATTCCAATATCCCGTATTTACAAAACAAACTAACAGCTCAATTTTTTAAAAAACAACAAAATCAGTAATAATTAATATGAATAAATAATATGAAAAGCTTATTATTTACTAACTCCAACTCCACACAAAAATCATTCTCATTAAAACATGAAAAAAAATTGGAGCTACTGGGCTGCGGAGTCAACCTACAAAGTAGCCGAGGAAGAGCCTGACTCAAGCGCGTTTTCTTCAGACTCTGGTTGAGTCAATAATTTTTAAGATGAAATTATCCCATTTAAAAAGGTCGGTATAAGAGATGATCAAGTTAGCATAAAATTATTAATTATTAATTATAATTTGTTATTAAATTAGTATATTTCTTCCTAATGCAATTTAAATGGGGATTATTTAAAAAAAAAAAAAAAATTACTACTAATTGAGTCGGTCGGCAAACATCCAAGTTGCCTTGCCCTAGAGAATAAGGACTATTTTTTTTGCTCAGAAGTAGCAAATTGCCGACCGATCGCACTATTGAAAAAAAGGATTCGAGTAAAGAAAAATTGAATGCCGGCAACCTTAAAGCTAGCCCTTCGAATGAAATCATTATAATATATATATATATATAATATATATAATATATATATATATAATATATAGATATATATATATATATTTATATATAATTATATATTATATTAAATATTATATTAATATATATATATATATAATATATATATATATATATAATTATAATTATATAATATATATATATATATAATATAATATTATTTGACTTTTTTATTATTTTTTAGGGTTCACTAAGTTAAGTAGGCGTTGCCTACTCTGTCTACCCTCAAAAAGCTCTGCGCACTGAATATATATATAATATTAATATATATATATATATATTATCTAATATAAATATATATATATATAAATATTATATATTATTAACTATATATATAATTATATGGATTGGGTTATGAAGAATTAGAAGGTGGGGTGGCAAGGGATCGTGTTAGAGTATGGAGAATAAGAGAGTGGAGGGTCCCTACCTATTATATATGAGGATGATTTGGTTTTTTGTGTGGTGAATCTGAAAAAGTTTGAGAGGATTGGTAGCAGAGATTTGGCATGGTGTGTAAAAGGGAGGGATTGGAATGTAAACGTAGAATAGAGTAAGGTTTTGGTTGTGAGTGAGGACAGTTGTCGGTGTAAGTTGTTAGATGGTGAGCAGCTGAGCAAATGTTTTGAGTTTAAATATTTAGGATAATGTTGTATAGAAAGAACGTTGTGAATGGCAGGAAAGATGGCTGGTGCAATTAAATACTTAATGGTAAACTGTAAAGGGAATAAGTCTTGAGTGTGCTTAGAAGAGACTTACAATGTCGGTATGTTAATGATCTGGTTTAATGTATAATGAGTGAGACAAAAATAGTTTGGAATAAGAGATATATTATATATATATATATATTATATTTTATATATATATATATATATATAATATATATATATATATATTATGTTTATTTAATATATAGTATATATATAACTGGAATAAATGTGCTCAGATGGACATCTTAGGGGCGCTAGGTCTAAAGAAAAAAAATGAATAAAATGAGGAATGAACGTACTGGAGAGATTTGTGCGGTGTGAAGAAAGGGGGTAAATGAGAGAATAAATGAAAGTAGCGAGTTTGAGATGGTATTGGTCATTGTAGAAGAATGAGTGAATAGTCGGTTGTTAGCGGATGTATAGTGGTGAGTGTCTGGGAAATGACCGGCTGGGAAGACCGAAAAGAAAAAGTGGATTGAGTCGGTAAAGGAAGACCTGGAGTGTGGTTTGTGGCAGAGGCGAGAAGAAAAGGTTCATAATAGGAGTGAATTTGCGGGGTTTTGTGAAAGGGGGTAACTGAAAAAATGAAAATTGTGACCCACCCGTTTTCCAAGAGAAATGGAACGCCTCACATTGACAAGTTACCATAGTGAGACCGTCGCTGTTTCCGTGAATTTATACGGCGGATTTTCTGAACGCGAAAGCGAGTTCTCACTAAAAGGTATAAAGGGGGCGGTAAGAGCTGGGCTTTCTTTTTTGACTGCTTATATTCTATCTACTACCTTTGTTTCCATTGTATGCTACGCAGTCTTGGGGAGAGAAGGTATGTGGATATATATATAGTATATATAATATATATATATATATATAATTATATATAAATATATAATATATTAAAAATAATATAGCTGATAATATATATATATATATATATATATGAAGGATTGTCTCTAAACATCTGCTGATCTAACACGGCATTCTGCTGGGGGTGCCTCCTAGGTTACAGGAGCAAACAACCAAAAAGTCAGGCTACGCCAACATGAGGCACAACCATAAATTGTGCGACAAAAATTTGCAAAAATAAGCGAAAGAAAAATATTCCACTCTGCGCCAGGATTCAGCCATCGAACAACAGCGTCTTCGTTAAAACAATGTCAGGAGGTTCCACCATTATTTCGATACCGACACCCGGTCAGGGCCCAGAAAAGAAGTATCTCGGTAACAGTTTTTCCATTTCCTGCTTTGATATCACTGCTTTGAAACCTAGTAAAACTTATTTAAATCCATAGAAGGGTGGTTGAACCCCTGCTGGGGCTACTACATGCCATTCTTCTGGGGTGCCTCCTGGGTTTACAGAGAGCAAACTGGACCAAAGGTCAAGGAATGCGACATGATCACTACATGCCCTTGTTTGCGGAAAAAAGAATTGCAATATTATGAAAAAAATTTCATTCGTGCTAGGAATCGAACCATCCATCGAAAACAGCGTCGCCGTTAGAAACAATATACAGGAGGCTCTAACCCTATCGCGAATCCGCCCTCCCCCAGAAAAAAGAAGCAATCTCGATTTTCAAATTTCCTGCTTCGAAATCACTGGCTTTGAAACTCGATATTTATTTGAATCCATATAAGGGGAACTCCCTCTGAGGGGCTACACCGACGTATTTTGAGGGTGCCTTACCTGGTACAGGAGCAACCGACCCAAAAGTCAAGGAACGCCGACATGGACACAACAATTGTTGCGAATCAAAAAATTTGCAAATAATACGAAGAAAAATTTCACTCGCATTAGCAGCCAGGTACTCTAAAACCATCACAATATAACACCGTGGCGTTAAGACAAATGTACAGGAGCTCTAACACTAGGGGCGATCCCTCCCCCCCAGAAAAAAGAAGGCATCTCCGGAAACAATTAATAAAATTAACAGTTTTCAATATCACCTGCATTCTATCACTACTTTGATAAACTACTGTACTTATTTAAATCCATATAAAGGTGGTTGGTAATAATGCCATATATATATTATATAATTATAATATATATAATATAATATATAATATAAATATATATATTATATAAATATATATAATAGTATATATATAATATATAATTTATATATATATATAATATATTATATTATATATATATATATATACTATATATTATTAATATATGTTAATATATATATATTTACTAATTACTTCAAATATTAAATTTGAATAAACTTCCTTTATAGTTATTCCTTGTAGGATGTTTATTATTCCTAATTTGTAAAATATAAGTCCTTTTAAAGTAGATTCCTTGTAGTTACTCTGGTAGTACTTAAATTTGTCAAATATATATATCTATTCCTTATTATTTTTTTTATTGTCAATTCTTCTTTCTAATTATTATATAATTATATTATATTGTCATACAAGATAATGTTATATCACTTCTGTCTTCTTCTTAATGGTGATCTTACTTCCTTAATTTCTTAAAATTTATTTTTTCTTTTATACTTACTTTATATGACTATATAATGCCTTAAAATCTAAAAACCAATAAAGTTTATTACTTTAAAAACATTAATTCATGTAAACTTTAAACAAAATTTGGCACTACTTCTGTAAGGAATGGAAAAAGACATACATTACTTGAGATGGATAGATAAAATCTATATAATAATATAGATATACTATATATATATATATATATATATATATAATATATATAATATACTTATATATATAATATATATATAAATATATATATAATCAATATATATATATATTATATATATATATTAATGGAGATTTTTATTTTTTTGCCGTCTGAAAAAATAAATAATTTTTCCAAACCTTTATTTGTTTTTCTAACATTTCATTTTTTTCCTTACATGAGATATCAAAAAAAACTGACGTTTATATTAAATGTTTTGGTATAACGTAAGGTAGTGTCAGCCATACTTCACTATTTTTACTTAAAAAATTTTGAAATACTTTTCCAGAGATTGTCAAAATAAAAATTTTAAAAAACAAATTTTGATATAAGGCGTCTAAATAAAATTTATTGCCACACTAAATCGGAGTATTTTAGTGCAAAAATCGAAATATCTTGAAAATGAAAGATTTTATGGCCATTTTTTTGTGAAAGTTCAAAAAATCAAAGAGTTCTCTTTCCCAACACCCACCCAAACGAAGTTTTTTTTTCGTTTTTTAAATTTCATAAATTAAGAATACGCGTCATCTGGTGAAGTAATTATCTTTTCATCGCTTTGAAATAGATGTAATTTTGCTAAGAAGTCCCCCCTTAATTTCCATTTTTGCTTTTGGCTATTTTCCACCAAAGTGGTTAAAACCGGAATTTGGTACCTCCACTTTGGAGGGGTATAATACCCTAAGACGACACTTCAGTTTCCAAACCAAACAGGTTGCATGGCCAGAGGAAAACCACATCTGTATAGAGTCCTGAGGTATGAAAATAAAATTTGCATATTCTGAAGGGTTTATATCCACCTTCTCAATAATCCCATCCGTCAACTGTTGGTTAAAAACTTTGCCATTATCATCAAACAAATTTTTATAACGCAAGTTAGAGACAACTTTGTCAAGGACTTTACGGACAACCACATGATTTGAAAGAACCAGGTCAATGGTTTCCCTCCAAGGGAGTTTCACAAAATAGATTATCTTTGAAAACAATATTTTTGGTTAAATTCAGAAACCTGCAAAATATCGGCTTTTGCCATCTCTTCATTAGCATTTAAAATACCAAGGCTTTCATGAATAAATATATTCTCATGGCTATGTTCTACTACACTCCTCAAAAATACTCGTTAATGGATTAAAGTGTATGAGACAGCAGGACTTAAAACTTGATTAAAAAGAGAAGAATGGGCAAGATTTTCGAGACACAAATGGGCTCCAAGTCTATTAGAAGGAACATTCAATTTATCAATTTGTTCAAGGTAAAGAAAATTTTTAATATCCCCAAATTGTACAATATTCTGACCCATCTTAAAACAAACTCCATTCAAACATCTTTCAAATGAAAAAGGAGGCAAATATTGTTACATCTATACCAATTAAAGCATGCAATTCTACATAATCCTCACAACCATGCATATCATTCAGTGAATTAACACTATATCCAAGTTTATTTATATTCTACAAACCCATTTTTAAACCAGATTATTTTATACTTAATATCAAATGACTCATCAATGAGCAAAGCAAATAGAATGAGTTAAGAAAGTTTTTTCTTTTGATGAAACAAAACTATGAATGTTATAACTAACACTATACAAAGTTTTCAAGTCCAATAGCTGCCCCGCAATCTTAGAACTAACATAACTTCGTTCCGACCCAGAATCTAAAAGATCTAGCAAACGGCATTGCTTACCCCCTTGGTACAATGTGATTTTTATAAATATAATGTAAGTGTTCATAAGTGTTTCTGCTCAAAGCGGCGATGACATTACGGGGGAAATTTCCTCTACATAAAAGGGTGGTTGTGCTACAGGAGTCGCCGTTAGACGATGACCGCAAAAGTTAGACGTAACTGGTTCTGTGACAGAAAATTCTACCAAATCATCCTGCAACGCGGATTGATCACCACATGCAAAAGAAAAAACACTGTATATTTTCAATAATAACTTTTTATGTATGTGAGCAGGAGAAAGAATAACAATGACAAAGTCTGCTTTTCGTAAAATGGATTCTATTGAAAAGCATTAGGAGCATTGGGTTAAGTTCTCCATTCAAGTATTTACAGCTTGAAAGTTTACCAATGTTTTTATTTTTTTGGTATTGTTTTTATCTCTCCTTTCTTAGAGATTTTAAAAATATAAATATCAAAATAAAAGTAACTTTGCATTAACATTTCGAATATTAAATATTTAAGTATTTGCGAAATATATGCACAGTTAACAGCAGGAGAATAGGAACCTGAACTATATAAATAGTTTTGAGAATTGGCAAGGGTAAGAATATTATATCTTTCGAAACTAAAATGATGCTTTCTAAAAACTATTTATAATTCATATCCCAGGACTACTAACGCTACCTTACATTAATTCACATTTTTAGCTTTCCTCACCTTCACATAGAATTATATCCACCTCAGGAAGAATATCTTGATTATTTTTACATTTTTTGCTATGAGCTCTTAGCCTATCGACCAAACCCTGCATTTGAGTTCCACACTTGCGACATTTCACCCTAAAATAAGTAAAATATGATTGACTCTTTTCAAACGATTTGGGAAGATATAAGAATGACAGTCTCTGTTGAATCATTGCTTCTAAATCCATGTTGCCTGTAATTCAGAATGATATTATCTTGGATTCTTTACAGAAGTGCGTATTCAAATAACCTTAGAGAAACAGACATCATCACAGGTCTACAATTATTGGAATCTCAACAATCTCCATATTTATCCTTTATGATCGGCGTTATCGATCCATGCAACAAGTCAAATGGAAAATTTTTTGGTCCCAAATTTCAACTGATATAAATGTTTCCCATCCGGACCTAAGGTTGGATTCATTTTATTAATTATTTCTTTAACTTCCGTTGCAGTGAACAATTCTCAACCTTCCGTCCAATGAGCTGTTTTAAATGCACTCTCAATGTGAGATTGACAAGATCTGTCATTAAACACTTTCTAAATTTATCCGAGAATAATTCTCCTCTCTTTCCATGATCATTCTCTTCATCTTTTTTTATTACGTCTCTTGAAAGTAAACTTTCCTTACTAACAACTTCGCCCCCCCCCCCCAAAAGGAAAAAAATTATACCTTTACCATCAAAATTTTTGGCAAAATTTTCATTCCTTATTTCGTTTTCCTTTAATCTACATTTTTTAATTAAAATTAAATTCGCTCGTGATTTACACATCCTGTCATACTCCGTACCTTGACGTTTTTCTTCCTCTCATTTTCCATTCTCTAAAATACCAATTTGCCCTTTATATAGATCTCTTAACTTTTCTTTTTATCCTGGAGTACATTTTCTATCTCTTTTAATGAAAAGATAAAGATAGATAGATAAACTTTTGTTCTTTATTATTATAAAGAAGTATATTTATTAAAATTAAAAATTAAGAACTAATATCCAAACAAATAATAATAATAATAATAATAATAATAATAATAATAATAATAATAATAATAATAATAATAATAATAATAATAATAATAATAATAATAATAATAATAATAATAATAATAATAATAATAATAATAATAATAATACAATTTCACTTAAATAGGAATAGATAGATTCACTTACTGCAATCAGTTCTGATGGATTCTCTATTTCCTCGGAGGGTTGCTTGTGGGGTTTCCTCAATCAAAGGAAGCACGATCTCGGTCAACGAATGTTGAGGACTATTGTAGACTTCCGAAAAAGAGCTGCTGGCTGCTCGATAACTTTCCACCTTGAACTGCAACCGTTACTGGCAATAAAAATAACATCATATCACTGAAAACTTAAACGAGAAAGACAAATGAAAATATTTCAAAGAAAAGAAAATTAGCGAGCCTCAACAAAAGAATGACTCGCCCGTAGTCCCTTTGAAGTTGACAAATATGAAATGTTATCAAACAAAAGTATGAGACTAAATAAAGTCTGCTGGATAGAAAGGCTTAAAAAAATGTGTCACAAACAAATTGTTATCATGGATAAATAATACTAGACAAAAGAAAATCTTATAAAAAATGTTAAATTTCCTAGTGACAGTTCCTAAATGTTACTACTAATCCAATTCCTAACCTCTAATATATTAGTTAATAAATTTTTGCAATTTTTTTTTCTATTAAACACTATAAATAAAATAAATAAAATTTTATTTAACTATACAAATACTTTCAAAACAATATATATATATATATATATATATATATATATATATATATATATATAATATATAGAAAATATATATATATATATATATATATATATAATATATATATATATATATATAATATATATATATATATATATATATATATATATATATATTAGTGATGCAGCAGATGTCATTTTTTTCGCATATATATCCGCGGATGCTGGGATAACGACTAGAATGTTTCCTTGTTGACTTGGAACAGCCCCAGTGACAAATGTTATAGAAGTTATTAGAGCAGCTGCAGTTTCTTTCATTAACCTAAACATGTTTTAAACGACAATCATTTCATTTTGTGAGCATTGCATCTGGAATATCATGATTCTTATTTCTCTATTCCCTTCAGTTCTTGTTGGGCTGATAAGTAACTGGTTCCTCAAAGCCCCTCATAAATTGCTTACAACGCTCAACTGGCATATGCCACCTATCCAGTGGTGATGTAAAATCATAGCAATGCAATCATTGCATGTTAATCTTTTAGACCATATAGAATTTCTTATAAATGCTTCAATATGAATTAAAATCGCCATAATGATTGAAGGTATTGGTGTGGAGCTGAACCTAGCACATGTTTTCGTAGTAGTCATGGACGCTTATGAACGATTTATTTCCATCTGGAAATGCACGTGCGCTCTCTTTTTTTGTTATTCCGCAATTTGCAATTCCGCTAAAATGTTTCCCGTAAGAAATCAGTTATGAGGATATGTACGTCTCATCTGCGGTGCTTCCTTCTTTCTGCCACCTCTGTTCTGTGGAATTCTCTTCCATCTTCTGTGTTTCCTGCGAATTTAAACTCCTCACTTCAAAGCTTGCGTCTGTGCTCATCTGCGTAATTTGCGTTAGTTGGTGAGCTTCTGAGACGTGTAACACCCCATCCTTGAATAGGGCCGCGCCCGTGAGTGGTGGTGACAGTGTAAAAAAAAAAAAAAAAAAAAAAAGGAAAACTTATCTCCACAAAAAATTTTTAAACTTACAAAAAAAAATTTAATAAAATCACGATTACCACTGAAAGAGGCGCACCTCAAATTCTTGATTGTCCCTTGTATGAGGATAGTAGCGACGTAGTTTTGTAAGAAGGCATGAGCCAGAATTTTATTCAAATCCACTTCTTTTAAATCGGTGTCCTTCATTAACATTGGCTTGTTCATTATAAAATTTGAGAAGTACATAATCTATGCTGGTGGGTCACTAACGATTGGGAATAAATTGGAGTTCGGTGAAACAAGTATTATATATGTAGACATATTCATTAAAAACTGCAAAAGGTATGCAGGTATTTTCATATCTAAATCTATTATTCTACTTTGAGAATTCTAAGTATATGAATACTATGTGTTGCCTGGTTTATTATAGTTATATAAAGCTGATTTTCGATTTCTAAACCAATAGGAGACACAGTTTGGTCTATCATGTCCGATAAAATTGTATCTGACAAATTCCTTTCAGTGATTCTTTGGGTGACTATCGCCATAAACGTCTGCTTATAAAAAATTCTCCCAAATTTTCTCTTCTAGTTCTTTTGGCATAAATATGAAATGAGACTAGATAGAGGGTGCAATCTGTTGCTTTTATGTAATTTATTAAGATTTGTATTGGAATTAGACTGGTTGGGTCTACGAGAGTCGAATTCATTAAAAGTGCAACCGCCAAAGCATTGAGCCCAATATCCTCGTTTGGGGGAAGGGGTCACTGCTTTGCCGGACTCCATGTCATACCATGATATGCTACAATCAAACTTTCTTAATTTATGTTTGTTGTAAGATAACCAGGGTTCGAATCCATTTGATTTCATTTCAGTCATGAATGGCCATATCTTGTATCATTAATAGCTCTTAAAGTTATTTGATTTATATTTTCTTGATAGTTTAGCCAAGACATTAGCTTCATTTTGTAATTTGATATTAGTTTCTGATTTGCGTTGCCACTTCTAAAGATGGCTCTATTCTTTGAAGCGCAAAACTGTTATCTGAGTAGTTATTGGAACAGCTGCAGCTTCAGTAAGAGGAACATTCACCATTTCCTTATTAGCCTCAACATATGTTTTAAGCATAGCAATCATTTCATTTTGTGAACATTGTAATAATAACATTTTAACTATTTTTTGAATTTTTTTAAGAGACTTAATAATTTATTGGTGTTCATTTTTCTATACTTATTCTTGCTAGGAATAAGCTTACGAAATTGTACAATGTCAAAGTTTTTTTTTGTACTTTTTTCATATTGAAACGTTTAAGATACACTCTCCGCAACACTTCATTATTATCAATGCCATCCTGAAGCATGACATTGTAGTTTCTTCTTGTTCTTTCTCGTCCTCGCTTTCACTTGCTCTTTTTAATTTCCCTGCTCCTTCCCTTTCTTGGTTGTCTTCCCCTTAGTTTCCATCTCTTTCTACCACACTCTCCACCTCCTCTTTTCTCAACTTCATCTCTCTTCTCCTTCTTTAGGTTTACCTATTCCAAGCAGTATTCTTTCTTCCTCTTCCCCGTCGTCGTCTTCGTTCACCTCCTCTATCACCGCCAACTGTTGACCACGTTTACTTTTTTCCGTTTTATCTTTTTTTAAATCCCGGAATTGAGCTTATGTCTACGTCTACATTATCTAGAACATCCCAGACTTCGTCTGAGTCTGGAAGGATGCTTCCAAATTTTTGTTTCTGTTGTAGAAATTTGTCCTTGTCACGACCCATGCCGTGAGTCATATCATAAAATGTGTGGTGCGTTTTGCTGCTATGCGCCAGCATTTTTGCAACGATGTTTGTCATTTCCGGATTATATGTTGCTATACTGAGGATATTTTTTCTTATTATCCGCTTGGAGATGGCGATCCATCGTAGGTTGGATAAGCCAACTTCCAAGCCTGATTTAAATATTTATTAACGTCTTTATAATCGAGTTCATTCCCATATTGGGTTGGGTAGTTTTTCGTTCTAAGTAGGTAGGTAATATGTATTTTACATATTTTAGGAGAGCTTTGGCAAAAACACCATGGCCAAAATAGTTGTCAGTTTGACCAGACGAGGCAGTTTTGTGAATGGATATAGCTAGTTGGAACATTGCTCTACTATTTTTAGCCTTGACATCCTCAATCCAATCAGCTAGTGCCTGTTTGGTTAATTCAACCGTCATCTTAATCCCTACAAGGAATCTTCTCCATGTTGAAAGGATCATATATTTTAGCAGAACAGCTTGCATTAGCTGCGTCTGATCCAAATACGATATCTTGGGTCATGTCCTTGCTTTTTTTACTTCACACTTTGTTGAATATTTAGAGAATGTTTTTGTTTTCGGAAAAATTTAATATATCAATAAGCTTCAATTTCTTGAATTCACTCGAGGTGGCGAGCTTGCGTCTTCCTTGTGCCTGCTGTCTGTTTTCCTTTTCTCGCAATTTATTTTTGTGGCTTTCCAAAGTTTTTATTAGTCTATTTGTTTGTTCGAGTGAAATTAGTCCACTACTCGGGTCTCTATATTCATTACAGATTTGGAGGAATTGTTCCAGTACCGTACATAATTTGATCTAGCTAGTAACACCCAGGGAATCTGCTAAATTGGCAGAACATTTGGCAAGATTGGTGATGTTGTTTATTCATGTTAAGATGTTCTGATAATGGAAAGATTCATTTGGACTTGTAGGATTAAAATCTAGGAAAAATCTGCGAATCAGACCTCTGCATTGGTAGTGACTGACCCTATCTATTTTTTAAGAGGTCAAATTCGTTCACAAGTTTTTTAATTTGTGCATTATGTCCTGCTATTTTAGCAATTTCAAATAAAAAGTCTCCCTCATTAAGGTGTTTATCTTGGGATATTTGTAACTTCTTTTTGTTTTTCGGTAATCACTATCTCCTTTCTTCCATCTCTGTTGTTCAACATTCTTCTTCGTAAATCGACCTGCTGTTGGGTAGTTAAGTTTCTACGCATCTTTCCACGTGCTGTTCCGCCCTTGTCTCTTTTTTATTACACTCAGGGCAACGATATAGCAGGCGGTTGGTCTTAATATTTGATGCAATAAACTTTTTAGGGGAGGGAGTAGCTCTTAAGCCCGTTCTTGTTCTTAATTCACGTTCTTTTGCCTCTTCTTTCTTTTCCTTAGTAACCTTTTAGCAGAATGTTCGTAAAGCTTGTGAACTTTGATCTTGAAAGTTTTCCTGGGTGTTCCAGCAGCAGGAGGAGTAGAATTGGTGTTTGTTGTTGTTGCATTTGTTATCCTATTTTGTTCGACTATTTCAGAAGTAGCTTCTACTTTAGCCTGATGTAGCTCTTTTGTATAGTCTTCAAAAATTTCTAAGTGTTTTTTTTCATTTGCTATTGTTTCCTTATGGACCCTCATAGCATGTGGTTTAATATTTGCAAAAAAAGCCAAACATGTATATACAGGACTGCGACGAGTTCCCACTAATAGGTATAAAGGGGGCGGTAAAGCTGGGCCTTCTCGACTTGCATCATATTCTATTAATTTTGTTTCCGGTGCATGTTACGCACCTTACCCCCAGTCTTGGGGAGAGAAGGTTGGTGATGATATATATAAACTTCCTTTTACGTGTTTTATCCCCTTCTCAGAGGGTAACAAACTGACTGCAGGAAATCGAACTAACATAAATAGCTAACTCGACAAAATGCATTGAGGGTGAAAAATGCTCATGGGTAAAATACCAAACGGTCATGCACATATCTATGCCATTTATAAGAACCTTTAAGGACATTTGGGAAGAACCTATCAGTCCAAAAAAAGTTTTTAATTTCATTTCATATATATATATATATATATATATATATATATATATATATATATATATATATATATATATATATATATATATATATATATATATATATATAATATATAATATATTATAATATATGTATATATATATATATATATATATATATATATATATCAGAGTAGGCTTCCACAATTTAAGTGCTCGCAATTTTTTTGGTAGTCCGCAATTGCGGAATTGCGATTGCGATAATTTGAAAAAAGTTTCGGAATTGCAGTTAGCGGAATGCCTAAATCATTCCGCAATTTAAGTCCGCAATTCCGAAGTTCTCGCAATTGGAGGACTACAAACCCTAAGGTTTGTTTGTTTAGTCCTTAAATTTTAATAACAATGTACCAATATACTAAGGCATGTATTTATTAGTCTTAGATATGTACAAAAATAATTTGGCAACTTAGAAATAATTTTCATTTAAATTTGGACATTTTTGGTTATATATATATAATATATATACTAAATATAATATATATATATATATATATATATATATAGTATAATACTATTATATATATATAATAATATATATAAATATATATATATATATACATATATATATATACTATATATATATATAATATATAGTGAGTGAGTGATAATATAATAATAATATAATATATATATATATTAGACGGTATGAGTAAATAAAATTTTAAAAATTTATATCTCCTGTGGTTCGCCAAATGATGAACTTTGTATGACTTAATTACTAAAACATTATTATTGCAGGTGGCTCTAAAAAAAACTTCCCAGCACAAACCCGTTCAGTATCAGTGTGTGTGTCACGAGATCTTGGATGTACGGTGCTGTAGCCTTGTAGCAAGTAAAAAGAAGCAGATCCTTATAATGTCGCTCATGATTATTTATTAAAAGGATTATTTAAATTATTATTTATTAAATAACTTATTGTGTTTATTTTATTTTCAGGTTATATAGTTCAATAACAGCATTATAATGTCATATTATAAATCAAGTGAAACGATTAAGAAAAAATGCGGAATCGTGGACCCAGAATTGATGAACAAACAAAAAGAACGCAGATATAGCTATAAAAATTGAAAAACACAGTCTTTACTAGACTTTCGCGAAAGAAAGACATTATTGGTCGCTATCATTCACTTCTGGAAACAGCGAAAGATAAGAAAAGAAATGGCTTTTGATAACTTGGCTGCAGCTTTCTGATTCTCGGGAAAAAAATTTCAACCTTTCTCAATTTTAGAAAAACGAACAATTATGTCAAAAGTAGTTAAATTGATTGAAGAGAACGATAAAAATAAAAATAGGAAAAAAAGGATTAATTTCAAGTTGAAATAGAATATATATTTGACAACATAAACAGACGGAATTTGGCTGTGCCAAGAAGATAAAGAACTATACAAGTTACAAGTTAAATCAGAAATTAAAATTGGATATGTTAACAAAGCACAGTTCCTCCACACATTCGCTCATCCATTCCCCTAAGCGAGTGCAAAATTCGGCTTCACAATCTGAACAAAACGCTGTCTTTGCCACTGACGCATCATCAGCAGAAGTAAGGAGTGATAAAGTGTGTCAAACGTTTTTCAACATCACATGCAGCTGCTAAGTTGGTGACAAAAAATCTCTTTCAAGTAATATAGCTGCTGCTCCAGTCTAGCCGAAGATGGAATCAGTGTTCCAACACCATCACAGTCAGGTGTTTGGCGAGCTTGTTATAAGAAGTGGCGAAGATGTGAAACGTAAAATCTATTTTGCAAGAAGAGGAATATTTCTGCTTTCATTTCGACGGTAAGTGAATTGCAAATCACGAGTATCAAGTGATAATCTTAGAGAATTGAAATTGGGTATAATAAAATGTGAAAGTTGATCATCACAGGATATTTTTAATCCACAGCAAAATTTGCTGAATGAATTTGATGCATGGAAAAACTTCAAAATGATCGTATGTGACACAACATCAGTAAATACTGGACGAGTGAGTGGAATTGTTCAAAAATTAAAAACTGAATATGGTCCACATGAGGTTTTGATCAGCCACAGTACATTGTCGCACCAGCAATCATATTTCTTGATAGAATTCCTTAAAGCATTGTGTTAGACTCTTTATCCAATTACTTCATCACCAAACCCACTCTCAACTATGAATTCGTGGACGAAGTGATAAAACAATACGATGTCTTGCAGCAGTCCTACAAGCCAGAAAGTGAAATGATAATTTCCAAAATCCAGGTTGGCGAGATGATTAGATTTCTGCATGAGTTATGTAGAGCATTCAGTTTCCTTAAAGAAACTAGTGCGTACCCCGTTAATTAATTGGATAAAATTACCGTCTCTTCACAATGCCCAGATGCGAATTCGCGTGCTTTATAGCTCTTATTTTCGTACTCAAATTCCCTAAATGTTGGAGAATATCACTTAAACACAGTGCGCTTTCATCTCAAATACATGGCAGGAAGCCTGGTTTTCTAACCAAATGTTCAACGCACAGATTCACCAGAAATTGATGGGTTGAATTTCCGAATTAAATTGCTCTGCAGCCATGAAGTGCTTTGTAACTCACAGGAATGTTGACAGATCCGTTGTAGATATACCATGAACGAATATTTGTGCCGAATGAGGGGTGAAATTAATGTAAGAACTGTACCAGAAATTCCAAACCATGCAAAATTATTTGAATCTGAAGTTTATTGCAACTAATACATTTACTGGTGCTGAATGCTACTTTTTATTTTCAGGAATTTTCCATTGTCCATTGGTGCGAACATTTTTATGAATATGAAACGGAATAATTCTTTTTTCTGTATTAAATCTAAAATAAAAAAACTTTGCACATTTTTTATTTTTGTCATAACCGTAATTATATATATATAATATATATATATATACTATATTATATATATATATATATATATATATATATAATATATATATATATATATATATATCATATATATATATATATATATATATATATATATATATATATATATAATCTTTTTATTTTATATTAAATATATATATATATAGATATATATATTTATAATATATATTTATATATATATTTATATATATATATAATATATATATATATATTAACCGATTAGCTGTTGGTTGTAATACAATAAATAACTATTTGCAAACAAAATATGGAGGAGGATGAAAAGTAAACACAAATTTTTAGCATATAATAACAAATAATGAATGAAATGTATAAAACTTATTCTAAAATTCAAAAAGCTTCGCTGGTTACACATTCAAAATTTTCAAGTAAATTATTTCAACCTTTTATCGATAATAAACCCAATTCGTAACATTCGGGAAAACGAGATCAAGAAAGCACAATTTCAAAAGGGAGGATCCAATTCGGAAGCAGAATCAAGTTTCAATAGCCTTTTAAAACAATACATGTCATTAATAAATACTCAATTCCTATAAAAAGATCAGTTACACTTCACAAGAGTGTCAGAATTCAAATTTAAACTTTTAAACAAGTAAAATCATTTTTAACTGGCAACATGAAATTTCACAAATAAATATTTTCCTGTTAGTTGAACGCAGTAATTCAAGTTTTTCAACTATTAGTAAATAAAGTTTCTCAAAATGCCAGAATGAATATATCACTTAAGTAAATACGATAAGTCCCAAAAAACTCACGTGCAGTTTACACCTTTTAATTTACACAACCGTTATCTCCATTTTAAAACGCCACGTATCACTAGACAATGTTCTCATGAAAATCCCATAGTAACTTGCCATTGCAATCAGTCCGTCTCACAATTCCAAGGAAAGTCATGTTTAATTAGCACTTCTGACACGGTAGGTTTAGACTCGTAATCATCACAAGTTTTCCAGTACAGGATCTAGGTTAGCTCCCTATAAAGAATATATACATTTTTCAATTAAGAATCCGCTTCCAATAAAACAAAGTTGCCCTAATAACTAAAAAAATATAAATTATTTAAAAACTTTTTAACTTACCGTTTTCATCACGGGAATTTTCTTAAACTCTCCCTTTTAACGTTGTTCTCCTTTTCACGACCCCGGTCTCCTTACTCCTCTGTTCGTTTGAGAAAGTCTAATAACGATCCAACTCTTACAAAAGAATAGTTTAAACCTACATACCTCCATTTGTCCTTTTACTTGGTTGTACTACCTACACATCTCCCCACTTAAGTTTGGATTTCCAAACTTAAAAAGAAAAAAAAGATTTTAAACTTATCATATCCTCACCTCCTCCACAATTTGCAAATTTTAAAAAAAACACGAAAGGGTTCGTCCACACTCTACGCAAGCCACCAGTGAAATAAACCCAATAAATCGATTATTGTTAGTTTTAAACCCATTAACTATAATAACAATGGAGGAAAACCAAATCAAAGAATTTTCTTAATTTATATATTTAACAAATATTTATTTCTCAAAAGCACTCTTACTTAGTGTTTAAATCTTTATAATTGTACTTTAAAAATCAATATCATATATCGTACCTTATACCTAAATTAACCTAAAATTTATACGTAAGATTAAAAAAAAAGTCAATTAATATTCATCATTAAATGCGCAAATTTATATCACTGCATAGTTCTCACTTCCAATTAATTAGCAGCGGCAATGTTCGTGAGACTTAAGATATATAGTTTTAGCACAGAGGTAATTAAATATCAAAATAAGGAACATCACCTACTAATTTTCAGACAAAAACAAGGAAATATCAAAATAATTCGCAATAATAAAGTCACTTACTAACCAATTTGAGGACATAATTACGTAAATATCAAAATTTTCAATATGGAAAGTCACTTACTAACAAATTTTAAAACACAATCCCCAATACCATTATAATTCCAAACGAATGTAAGACTTCACAATTCCAACTTTATTCACGATTAAACCCAATTGCAACTTGATTCCAGACAGCCAGAAGGACACTGATTTATTTGCTTTTTCGTTTCCAATTGATTTTGAACGTAACATTGGACGTAACGACCATCACCTTTTTCTTTTCTTTGCAAGTCAACTTGTAAATTGTCACATGAGGAGATTACTTTTAACTCGCCTGGTTTCCAGGCTCAATCCCTATTAAAATAAATGTTTATTAATAACAATTTTTGAAATTTTAATAACAAATTTCTTAATTTATTTACTTACCGCTTTTCCACGGGATTTTTTCCTTCTTACTTGCATTTTTCCTTTTATTCCTTCACGTCATGGGCACCGTACGATCTCCTTCTTTTGAGATGTCTAAAACAATCTAAACTTTCCTTATAATAATTTTCCTACTCTTACCTCTGTTTTCTAGGTGGTTGGTAATTTCATGACATTCCTCCCATGCCAAGTTTGGGGAACCCAAACTTACAAAAAAAACAAAAAAAAAAACAAACAAATTTATACTTATCCATTCTCCTTCTTCATCTCCTCTGGAATAGTTTCCAACATTCGTTTCAAAGCCATTCTATTCCTTCTTCCACACTCTGTCTCTTCTCTTTTCCCCTCTCCATTGGTAACATATATAACAAGGATTCGTCCTACAACCTACGGAAGCTGATAACGCGAAGGTCAAGGGTTCGATCCCCCTACGGGCCACCACTTTTGTAGATTAGATCTACTCTTTGCTTTATCAAGACACTTTTCAATTTGCAATTATCAATGGAAGCAGAGGAGGAAAAATGATCGTGATTTTCTCATATATTATACTATAACAATATTCAATAAAGAAATAAATGATACCCTAAAATAAATAAATCTGACTCAAAAATTACTTTATAAACTTTTTCTAAGCTGAACTAACTTGTGTCGTAAATTATTGGATTAAGCAGGAACAGGGGCGGAGTTTCAACAATATGGCGATCCAGTGAAGGCACGTGATCAGGTGGCGACAGCTTCAATAACAAAAACACATTAAATTAAACTTTATCAATAAAATTCATCAGCATTAAACAAAAGTGAGGTCAATCTTAAATAATCGTTGCAATATCAATGCAAATGTTCACGGTATATAAAAAGAGTTCACTCGCAAAATTGTAAATTAAATGCTTTAAACTATCTCCTTTGATAAATAGCTTAATGTCAAAATAATGTTCAAAACACGTAAATAAGTATTACACAGCTAGAAAAACACTTTATATTTTCCTTTATAACCAGGATTCTCGGTTAATACCTTACATATAGGCAATGTTTTTAAACTTGAGAATAAATATGTCTATCAATTTATTCTTTCTTAAAAAATTGACACTTCAAACAATGATAAGTTCCAATAATAACAAGAAAACACTTACAGTCAATATCTAAGATTATCAGTCACGTTATCAGTAATTAGACACTACCTCATTTCCAATAATTTATGATAAGTTAGTTCAGCTTAAAAATCCAAGAAAAAATACATTCGATTCATCAGGAAGACTTCACAGCAACTTAGTTCGACGGAATGGACTCGGTAACCTTATTCACAGTCAATTATTACTCTTGGAACCAAAGTATCAAGATTCGGGCTCCCCAAATCGTTTCCCTATTAAAAAAGTATACAAGAAATTTACAATCAAACCTTCTTTCTTTAATAAAAAAAAAAAGAACTATTAACTATTCAAATTTTCACTTACCGTCTAAAACGGGACTGTTTCCTTCTCCTTTCTACATGCCGTTTACCTGAGACAGTTCAATAACAATCTTGAGTTCTAATAAAATAAAATTAAGGCTCAAATCATTAACAACATAAGTTCCTTTTCAACGGTTACAATATAATATATATATATTATATATATTATATATATATATATATATATATAATAATATTAATAATTTTTTAAATTTATATTCCATTTTTTTATAATTTAATATATAAATTTAATATATATCTTTATATATATATATCTCTCTTTTGTATTTTTATTTTTAAATATATATATATATATATATATATATATATATATATATATATATATATATATATATTTTAAGAAGTTTATATTTTTTCAATTGTCTTTAATCACTCTATATATCAACGGCTCTTAACCTGTGGTCCGCTCTCCCAGAGGGCCCACAAAGGCTTTTGTAGTTAATAGAAAAATGAATGACAGAAAAAAAATCATGAAAGAAAATGAAACGTTCAACAAATTCCCTCCGTTTGGGTGTCTAAAAATTCCCTTTTCTAAAGGGCTTCGGACTTCTTCTTTTTTTTTCCCTATTAAAAAACTAATTTCATTTTTTTCTCAATAAAATTTAATCGTTTTATAATCATAGAATATAATATGTTCCCTTCTCTTTAAATATTAGAAGACCATTCATAAGAAACTTTGAATAAACACTTGATGCACTTTAGGGTTTTAAATCTCGAGTTAAATATTCGTGGACGGCTGAAAATAATTTAAAAGGGGTTTTCAGGGAAAAATATTTTAAAAAGGGGCCCTTTGTTAAACCACAGTTTAAGACCCGCTAGTCTATACGGTATGATTAATTTTAATGTATATAACTCACCTTTACCATTGATGGGAATTCTCAAAACAATTCGGAATAAATAAAAAGTAGTTAATAAACACAACACAGGTGCCAAGTATACCAACTTCATAATAATTTTATTTTAAAATTGTTTCATAATGATTTAATGGTAATAGCTATTATTATTATTATTATTATTATTATTATTATTATTATTATTATTATTATCATTATCATTATCATTATTGTTATCGTTATCGTTATCGTTATCGTTATTGTTATTATTATCATTATTATTATTATTATTATTATTATTATTATTATTATTATTATTATTATTATTATTATTATTATTATTATTATTATTATTATTATTATTATTATTATAACATATTGAAAGTGAGAATTTCTGCAATTAACTTCTAATAAAATATTTTTATCTAAATGAAGTATCACAATTATTTAAAAAAAACGAAAACAAACAATATAACAAATTTTAAGTATATTATGAAAAACACTAAAAATATTATAACATTTCACAGTTTGCTATTTCATATAATTATCATAATTTTTGCGAATTTGTCATTCTTATATTCTGTATAAACATCCCATTCGCCTCAGTAAGATTTCGATCTATAAGGAAAATTGTTTAACAGGATAATCCCAGAAATACAGAATGATGTAAAACTTCTCGTTAATATATAAAGGAAGACTGAATTAAAATATAAGAGTTACTGTAATAAAAAATCTTTTTTTTTAGCAAAAGAAAACGATTTTAGTTGGTAAACAAAATTAATATAGAAAATTGACAATATATTCCGTGCAATGTTTTTAATTACATAATACATGTGGCTATAAACATGGGCGTAGTAACGTGCCGTGGAGGGGGGGGGGGGGTATTCGAGGAGGCAGTTGCTCCCCTTAAATTTGAAAAGGAAAAATATTTTTTTTTAAATTCATTAATCAATATAAATAATTAGAAAGTTCTTAATTGTCCGTAATTTTAAAAAATATACGTGTCTAGAAGCTGAAAATTAATGTCTACTAATACTATTTGGCTTTTCAATAAGATATTTAAAAAAAGTTGAAAGACTCAGCAGCCCAAGGCGCTGTGGTCAGCGCGCAGTGCCATTCCTTTAAATGATTTTTGTATTTTCTGACTAATTAAATACAGTTGATCTGCTTGTACCTAAGCTTGTATATTCAGAATGACTAAAGGTTACTTCCTTTCCCACCAGCTACAATACAGGACATTCTGGACCCGTTCGTCATCATACCTTTACCTGCTACAAGGTTATGTATGAATATTTCGAAAAACAAGTCTCATCACAGTGGCAAAAAGCAGCAGAAAAATTTTTCATGGAGGATATGCCTGTAAATGTCATGATGGTATCCGCACATAAAGTACATTAATAGATGAAAATAGAGAAACCATTGCTTTGTCAGTCATTTCGAATATGCTTTGTGGCACATATGACTTGCATTTGAGGGGTAAAGATCTATATTAAATTGTTCTCAAGGACTTGATTCACTTGAGAATTGCGGCTGGTGACAAAACTTTGAAACTTCATATCGGAAAAGGCAAGAAAATTTTTATAACTCAAAAAGACCTAACTTCTCTATTCGGATTAGTTAAAGATATCATTAAGGACGCAAAGAAAGCTTATGCCTACCAGGCCCGGACTGGCTCCTTTGGGGGCCCTCGGCTAAAGATTGAAAAGGGGCCCCTTACCGTGGAATTTAGAGGGATAGATTATTGGATATGAATGTGTTGGAAGGAACAGCAGGATGCTTAAAAAGCACATTTACCTATTTTGTCACTTGGGGAAATAGTTGAGAAAAAAGTAAGCTATTTTTGATGTAGTTACTTTCTACAATAAATATTTATATAATTTTTATATACCGTACCTAATTTGTTCCCTGCTAGAAACAAATAAGATATACTAATTAATTACGAGTGGTACTATTAATATAAAAATGAGATTGAGTAATATTTTAGCTTTTAGCGAAACCAATCACACTTTTGAAGCTATAATAGTCTAAATCCTACTTGTCAATACTCAGTAAATATTTAAAAAGGGACACAAGTCCACATCGTGCTTATGAAAAAACAAAGCATAATTGAAAAGAAAAACAATTGTTCTCTTAATATGCATTAATTGTTAACGAATTGAGTCAGAATAACTTTTAATTATAAAAAAAAAAAAAAGAAAAAAATGGCTACTACAAACCTTGGGATTGAGTACAGACAACAGCCAAACTAAGACTAAGGTATGTGATAGTTGAAAGATTTACGCCTAACAGCTTTTGGCCAGTTCTTCACTGGTCCCTGACTACTTCATCTATAATAACATCTTTTTTACCAAGCGTTCATCAAAACAAGTCTGCTTATTCTACAATTCATGGACAAAAGGAAGTATTAGACCATAAGGTCATGGCTTTAAAATTAGTCCTATAGTCCGATTCTGTAACTATTGTAAATTTAGAAAAATACCCTTATCACAAGGGCTGACTTGTGTACAAGCGTTTAGGTTAATACAAACTTGTAAGCTACATATAGGTTGGTAAACAACCAGATTGTGAGAGTTCAAAAACAACAAAAAAGGCCCATGATAAACACCGAAAACATTTTTTTCATATTCCAGATACATAATGATTTCTTCTTCTTCAAATTCAGATTTCTTCAGCTCCATTTAGATTGTTCAGCCTCTATTGTAGATTGTCTTGTTTTTCTTTTAATGTAAGTTTTCAGCCATTGATAAAACTTTCATGTACTAATTCTGCAAACTGCCTTTCAGCTCAGTAAAATAGGTGCATCCAAGCAAAGCTAAGGGCACGACATGACAATTCGGTTGGTGTTTCTCTTGATTTACACATCGGTTGCACACTTGAGTCTCTTAGATTTGAAAGACACGTATTCATTATGATCCAAGGAATTCGTAGAAGTGCGTTAATACGTGTCGCGATTACCAAAGCCTTCCGTAGGAAAACTATCAAGCATTTACGATTTCGAGAGATTAGAGAGAATTAGGGATCTGTGTCTTGTTGCCTAGGCGGTGCTTGTTATGGAGCTCCCCCGCAAGGGCAAAACAAGGATAATACTAAATTCTCTTTCCTATCGTACAGTAAATCTGCCATATTGGGGCTCATTCCTATCTCCCGCCCGCCAGCGTACTACTAGTTGTGTTAGTGTGTGTCTTAGAAAAGCAGAAGGTGGGGCTTACATAGAGTTCCAGGTATTACATGTTACGATATTATACTTGCTCTCGCCGTTGAAAGACATTAGCGCGGAGAACTGCAAACGAAATTTTCAGGAGAATCTAATACCTCGTGCAGGAGAGAGTAACAGCTAATAGTGCGTTGATTAATTGATTACTACGATCCTTCCGCAAAGGAACACAACAAAGCATCGGTCTTATCACTCCCGCTTACCCTCGGGAACTTGCAATAAATCTATTATCTGGCCTTTCGTTTGTCGATATGGCGATGAAGGTTCTTTCAAAATGATTTCACGATGAGAGCATTGAGTCAGCTTTCACTTCCACTATATCTGTATCTTACTAGATAGAGTCGTGTGTTTTCAGTCCAGAAGCGTTTTTGTACAAAATAATAGTCAACAAAGAGCTCGTGTTATCCAGATCTCGTGGTAGTATTCTTATTCACGTTTTACGCATAACAATAATATCCAGTAGTTAGCCAAACGGCTGTAATACAGTGGCTTTCTGACATGATTTTGTAAAATCGCATCGATTGAATTTTTTGGCCAACCAAGCGCAACGGCGCAGGCAGGCACTATGACCGCAAGTTGGCAGAGAAAATATACCAGTAATTTATTCAAGTCTTGCTTGAGAGTCTAGCCCGGTATAAGCGTTGGCCCTTCTGCTGTGCTATCCCCTCGGTGCCTACGCCAATGCCTTGTTTTCAATAAACAAAGCAGCTCATAGAGCACAAGGTGTGACAGAAGGCGCGTGGGCTGGCTTAGGCTTGCTCCCTCGTCTTTCTTTCTCTGTCTGTGATTTATCCTAAAGTCCATATACGTTTCTCCTGGTGTCGGCTTCAATATCTGCTCTGTTCTCGCATTTGTACATGGCTTTGGCTCTCAACTCAGGTCAGACATATATTAGCTTGAAAGAGCCTTTATCGATGACCTTTTCTTCTTGGCTCATGTTGAGCAGGAGACAGGCAGATTGGAACTACCAGTTTGACTCCGCGTTGTGCGCGAGTTGGGCATGATAGGCCGAGGAGTCAAGACTCTTCGCTGAATATCAACAGAAGTCTATAAGCTAAGTCGACATGCTTAGGAGAAGAGTCAGTGGGAGGACAATGATTGTGGCCTGCGGTCATGTAGAATATGCGTTATGGAAATCTCTCAGTTTCTATGCTCTCCCTCCTTCTTTATGCTTTCCTTCCAAATAGTTCATCTTGTACTTAACTCGAGTGAAGTCAGCTGCTATCTCCGTGTGTGAAGGCCCGAGACTCCGCATAAGGCAGGAGTTAACCTTTTCTGCTGAAATTTTTATCAAAACTTAGGCAGGGCAGGCAGGCAGGCAGGCAGGCAGGCAGGCAGGCAAGACTGGAACAGTTGGAGGGGCGCGGCGAAAGCAACAGCGCAGCAGCAGGCAACGGCACCGGTTAAAGTACAGTTGTATTACAAATGTTAAAAGCAAAGGGGCACTGGTTTTAAAAAGGATAATAAAGATAGTTTGGAAGGTCAAATGGCAATTTAGCTCCATTTCCTTCACTAACTTGAATAGGGTGTCTGTTCAAAAGGAGCATTTTGTGTATAATTACAAGACACATAGGCCATTCGTGGTAGGTAATTTTCGTATGGTACAAGGTTAGTAATGGCCTTGGATTGACTATGACGACTTAGGTCTACGATTATCGCCATATTGCTTGCGTCTCTCCTTCTCGTTATTGTCATCTTCATGCATTCTTGTCTGTCTGATGGCTCCTCTGAGTTTTGCTAGCTCAGGTCGGCCTGCCCTTCGTTCCCGTGGTTATACTCGTTCAGTCAGTCATTTTATCGGTCGGTGTGGTGGACAAAGTTTAAAGACTTTTCAGTTCCGATAAGATGTATGTATGATTCATTTGATATTGAACTTCGTTGCGCGCGAGGCAGTATCGGCCGGCGAGCGCTGGTTAGCTGAGAAGGGCAATCGAGCTGAACCGTCGGTGGTGTGAAATGTAATAGTGAAGGTGACGGAAACCGCCAGTCCCACCCCTGCACTTCGCTTTACAAGGGGGCACAGGTATTGACGCTGTATTGTCTTCGAAGCTTCGTACCCTCTCAATGATATGCTTATCAAACTGCTGTATATTTTCTGCATCATCCTGACGTCTTTATTTCAGTCGTCGCGGTAGAAAGAAAAGGAGAGAAGTACTGTAAGAATACGTTGGAATTAAAGCGAAGCTGAAAGAAAATTTTCGGATCCTATCCGGACTCTGATTACATTGAAGCGACGTCTAATTGCCGTGGACTGATTCACGATGTTAGCATGCGAAAAGCAGACTTCACCTCTGGTCGTAGCACAATCAGCTAAAATATATGTAATAGTGATATATTCAATATTCTTTATGTCTAATCAAAATGCTCGTAGAAAATGCATTTTTCCAGGACTTCCTCAAATGGACGGCAAGGCATACGAAAAGCCGAAACGTTGATCGAGGGGTGTATACACAGCGCAGTTGGGGAGTTCGAGACCGTTCGTTATGGTTATAGAACGTCGGATATGTCTCCGTGTCGTTGAACCCCAGTTTTATAGTTAAAATTCATATTTTTAAATAATAAATAGAACGAATAAAAGTGATACTGGTTTTAAAGGTCGAACTTTTACAAAACCCGATGGGTCATAGAAAGACTATCATAACACTTTTCTCTTCTATGGTCTAGTAATCAGTGTGCTTTCTCTTATCTCTCTTCAGTTTCGGTGTCGTCTTACGTCGGTACCAATATCCTTACTTTCTCTACACTGACTAGTTGAATTTTAAGACACGTTACAGGTGCTTTCGAGTGACTAAACGTTAGCTATAGACGTCGATTGCCTTAGAATGAAAACCTCGTCAAATAACTTGTACGGCTCGTCCCTCATAATTTAGCTTAATTAATTATCATAGGGATCTGGTCCTCTGTTTGTGAGGACTAGTTATTCCTCACGTCGTTACGTTCGTACTTCCATAAAAGAGAGCGAGGTTGGTTCCCTCTCCTCTGTCGTTTACGTCGTCGGCGGCGAACACAACCCACTACGGATCCGCCCGAAGGTAGTAAGTAGCTTAATTTAGTAGAGCCCATTGTAGTGGCAGGCGAGTCAGTTATTGCGACGGATGTGTGAGACGCCGGCTGCTGCCGCTCTGAGACTAGGTAAAGTTCGTGGCGGATGCTTCTTGGGTTGATAAATATATGCAAAGTTCGAATGATACACACCTATCTGGTAAGTTAGCTCCCTTTGCCACCTGACTGCGAAAAATAATTCCAGAGATTGGGTAGGCAATGAAACTAATCTAGCCATCATCAGTAATTGTTAGATGCCGTTATGTCTTGGCTTGTTGAATCAATTGTCAGCGTATAATGATTAGGATCCAGGGATCTTGTCCGCCCACTATTTTGCGGGCCAAAGCAGCACATTGCTCTTTTACTCTTTTGAAGGAATGATAATGTCTTTACCGGGAGGCATTGCCGCAGATCGACTTTTTGTTAGAGGTCTTTCGTGTGAATTTTAGTAAGAACTACTTAGTGTAATGACATTTCATAATTTAAATTAAAGGCTAATGCGCTTAGGACAACTGGAGGATAATAATAATAACCATACTGAAATAATAATAATAATAATAATAATTAATAATAATAATAATAATGGCTAGAGCAACATAATAGAGATTAATCGTCGTTAAGTGCTTTAAGTAAAAAATCCATAGCAAACTAATATGTATCTGCTACGATCCTCTAATTTAAGCTTTATATAACATAGGAATCATGTAGAATCATAACAGTGTTCTGTGGACGATTCCCCGCATACGTCGTCAAAATACAGAGGAGTCAATTAAGGGTCTAGGATGTTCACATACTGTCTACTTCTTGTGATCGTCGTCCGGCTTACCTGCTAGTCTCTAAATAGAACAACTCAACACCTAATTCGTGTCTCTCACAGAGGCTATACTTCTCTGCCGCAAGACGAGAAGTGGAGAGATAGGTCTATTAGGAGTAACCCATTGTCCTCGTGGCAGGCGAGTTAGTAGATTGCATTAAAACGCGCACTGGTTGCCGGAAACTGCTCTGGGTGCTTTCGAGGCCCCGTCTACGACTTGAGAGAACATTTTAAGGTAATCTCTCGTGGCTGTGTCTGTCTTTCTTGTGTAGTGTGTCCAAACTATACTCAATTTAAGTTCCATAGATAGCAGTTACCCATTGTCACTGGTCAGATTGTTAAACCGCGCATGCTGTGTATAACCACACCTACTGCGTAACTGTCATAAAACCATCTGCAACTATAATCTCCATGAACATTGGAACGTCTGAAAGGCCTTAAATACGAGGATAGCTGCTAGGTCAAACGGCGAATGGTGTGATGTCCTCTTCTCGCCGCCTGTGGAAGAATACAAAGTGTGTAGATTACGGACCGCTACTCCTTGAATACTCCAAAGCATTACACGGCTACTTCGTGGCATTTACACACCTACTGTGCGACAAAATTATTCCATGAATTGGCTTAAAATTGATTGGTAAACGCGCAAGGATGTTATTTGCTAAGAAAGAATAAATTAATCAAATTGCGTTCTGATGACTATGTATACCACACGCATGTTGCTGATAGATGGTCATGGCTAGTTTGTTTATATGCGAGTTCATATTTGCTCGGGGAAGTGAGGTATCCTTCTGCTCCTCCGGGCCCCAGTGTCACAGGCGCTCGTGGGCGCGCCTCCTTCACTGGCATCGGGTAGTTTACCCGGAACTGGCCGCAGACCGACGAACCTTTCCGATTCGCTAGGCTTGGCCTCTGTTCAGTCGCAGGCAGCGTGTACGTTAGCTGATTGCTTCGGCCATCATGAGCCTCAGAGTAGCGGTAAGACTAGCTGGACAGAGGGTACGGCCAGCATACTTAGGACGTAGAATGGTTCTCAATAGAAACCTCGCAATTGCTTACTTGGCATCGTTATTTATTCGATAACAGTTACGCGGCACATCTTTGAATATGTGTGAGTGCTTTCATTGGATCATAGGGAGCTCCGTGTCTCATCGTGGTGGTTTGGGGACCGTTGTCCACACTGTCGTGTTGACGGCTCTAGATTACAACATATTAGGCGAGAACGTCAAGGCTGTTCTGATTTGCGAGGTTCCCTTCTTACTCATCATTCTTAGTTATCTGTTCGCCGACATACAGGGCTTATAACGAGGAAGCCATTAATTCTTAAAATGTCACCAAGACTACGCGCAAAAATTATGTCAGCCACCTGGAAAGCTAGTATCAAATGGTACGCGTATCTAAGAGGGAAAGCCCATACTCGACTGTACGCAGTGGGTCACAAGGCGAG
Source organism: Trachelipus rathkii (assembly GCA_015478945.1). Lineage (NCBI taxonomy): Eukaryota > Metazoa > Arthropoda > Malacostraca > Isopoda > Trachelipodidae > Trachelipus > Trachelipus rathkii. The sequence continues at coordinate 6,106 of JABUQX010011287.1, read as the reverse complement.
ATATCGGTCAAAGATAAATTTGCTGCCATCATAGGTAGGACGAAAACCGGGCATGCTGCTCCTGCTCGTCGTAGACATAGTTAAATTTAGTCGTGGCGGAGCTATTCGTCTTAATCTTTGGAAGTTCGAAAAAATATAACAAAAAGTTAACTCCATTAGATACCATACCTTAAATTCTTGGCTAAGTTATAAGCCTCTCCTTTCGAACTCCACCTACTGCTCAGAGACATGATATCTCTAAACGTGCCCAGCATGCTTGCGGACTGTCCAGAAAATCTTTTTTGATGTGGTCGACTAGGTACTTCAATACTTGGTAAACTTTACTCACGGATGTCTTGTTGTCTTGCGGAGCCATTTTGTTGGGCCTTTGTCACCTCCCCCAAATTTTCCAAACTGGTATTAGGCGAAAATGGTCGAAGATTTCCGTATTCCCTGTTCGTCGATCTGAAGATAGGTTTCTTGGGGCTATTCCGCCAACTGGACACAGTTCGGACCTGCCTTACTCTCTGGATATATAACTTTAACCCGATAGCTTGCCGCATACGACTTTTTGCTATTTTACTTCTATAATGTGCAAAGCTAGGACGTTTGTCGTTTTGTATACTGCGCTCGCTGGATTATATATGGTTATAAAATCCTACTAAGCGTCTGACGACAGTATTAGCAGTCAATCAGCTATCAGCATCTATATGACTATAGCTATAAGCAGCAAGCGTTTTTAGTAGAGGAAACGGTTCAGACGCAGTGGGACGTTTTGACTGAGAAAGGAAGGCTACCATCGGACTGCGATATTGTAAAAAGGGAGGGATGGAAATGTAACCCCGAGTCCCAATAAGATCGATATAGCGATCGGTATGAGCGCTCGGGTTGATTATCCTCCTTCGTATCTCAAAGCCTTTCATTCGCTTGAGTTCTCGGGGTCTTATGCTCTCTTTTCAGTCAACCTGGACTATAAGTCGGCTAGTTACCCTGTATGTTTGCTGGGACTTGGGAACGGGATCAAAGGACTGTTGTTACGGTGGCACGGAAAATCCTATCAACTGACGATTTTCCTGATACGGCGCGGACCTGTGCATCATCCTTCCTTCGCTTCTCAGTCTTTGCGCATTTATGGGCCCGTCGGGTGTGCTGATCGCGCCGAGTTCTCGTGGAATCTACTGCTACTGCTGCTTTACGGTTCAGACGAAGTGGACGTTGGATGAGAGAAAGGGGAAGGCTAAAAAAAAGAAGGACTGAGAATGTAAAAAGAGGGTTGGAATTTCCTCCGAGTCCCAATATATCATAGCGATCGGTATGAGCGCTCGGTTCGAGGTATCCTCCTCGATCTCCAATTGCCTTTGCATTCGCTTTGAGTTCTCGGTTCTTCAGATACATCTTTCCTCTCAGTCACACCGACTAAAATCCTTGCTGTACCCTGTATTGTTGCTGGGCTTGGACACGGGGATCAAAGGACTGTTTGTTACGGTGCCGCTACGGGAAAGATCCTGGTCCACGATTTCTATACGGACGCGACTGATTCGTGTGCATCACTCCTCCGCGTTACTCAGGCTCTCGCAATTTATGCGGGGGGCCGTGGCGTGTGTTGGATCGCGCCGGAGTTCTCTTTGGAATTTTTTTAAAGGCTGCTGTAGTTGTTGTTTTCTTGTGCTGCTACTACTTGTTCGTGAGAGCAGTACAATTACGTGCGAGGTTGACGAGATAGAGAAACACCGATATAAAGGTTAAGTTACAAATAAAGTATAACGTCATGGGTAAAAGGATAGTGGTGTCTTGAGGTATAATCGCACGGTTCGTCAGACAAGATATATGATATCCAATACATTATAATATGCTTCGAGTGCCGGACGTGACGACATATACTTTATAGGGTATATATCTCATCGAATTCCCTACCTAACGACATATATAAACATACTATATGATTGACATATGTGATGTTTGGTACTGATTGCTTATACGTGGGTGTTCCCTGCCGTTCCTTTCCTCTGGTATTCTAATATAGAGCGTAGTGAGCCACAGTCATAAGCAAGCTGCTGAAATAATGAATGGCTGGAAAGGGAGGGACAGGCCCGAGGTGTAACATGAAGAGCGGTATTTTCCCATAACGCTACTAATCTGGCTGTTAATCAAATGGGGGTATAAGTCCGAACAGAACTAAGCAGGTAACCGAAGTAGAGAGGGCAAGAGGAAAAGTGGTGATGGAAAGTACCCACTAAAAGCTCAAAGAGAGTGAGGCGGATCTGGCGTGCGAAAGAAAAGTGTACTCCCTCTCACGCGCATCAATATTACTATGAGCGAGGAGAAAAGTGTTTAGGGCCTTAAGTTTGGCTCAGCATTTAGGAAGGCTGGTGAAAGAAGAGATAATATTGATATGCAGAGCGAAGTGTGTGTGAAGGAGGAGAATGAGAATTACAAGATGGAGAATAAAGAAGCTGTTCTGAAACGGTTGGCGAGTAGGAAAGGCTTAAGAATAATGAGAGTGTTAAGGGTGCCTCGCATGTCTATTCATTTATCTGTATAATGTCTATATCGGGTGTATTATTGGGCCGCACCGGGTGGTGTTCATTAGCCGCGTGACTGACGAGAAGTTTATGTGTAATCTTTGTGAGCAAGAATTTGAGTGCGTGTAGGAATCCAAAACTTACAAGATAAAAATCTGAGTAAATAACATCGGTAGTGATTATGTAAAGTGATGGAAATGGTAGGAAGATGATCGATAGTGGAGTAGTTGCTGTTCCCACGATTTACGGTAGGAATGCGCTCTGAAAGAAAGAAGACAGGTTTATTGTGATTCTGGACGGAACCTAGAGTAAGGAGCAGAGAAGGTGTGATATCCATACGGATCTGAGACCAGTTATGTAGTAATTGAATAGGAAGAGGGTGTGATCTCACTCGCGATATGAAAGAATCAATGGGTATTGGATGTGACCGAAGTGTTGCTGCAAATATTATCTCCAGCTTCGAGATTAGTGGCGAGTGAGGTGTCGTAGTTATAACAGAGCGTTTGTGGAGGTCCGGGGTGGGTGCAGGGTATTTCCCCTTTAGTTCCTTCACGGATGTAAAGCTGGTAGGACTCAAGATGGCCTTTAGCATTCCGAGCTTTATTAGTGGCCACCTGGAGATATAGTGTCGGTAACAGGGCGGTCTATTTTGAAAATGCCGCGGAACATCACTTGCCCATCTAATCCGGTAATAGGACCTGGAGACATTAGCTTCATATTAAGATGACTGTAGAAAAGACTCGGTATGCCTGTGGCTTATTTTGAGTTGAGAAGAGTGCGTTAGCCGAGCGACCTTGTACACTGATTGCCTTTAAAGATGGCAGGCTGAACTGAGAGAGTAATTTAGAGCGACATGCCTAGATCAGAATTTGTGGTCTGTAGTGGGAGATAAACGGGGAACAAATGAAGTAAGAGATGAATTTATTGATAGCGGAGGCGCGCGCTAAGAACATAACCGGGACAGCCGCGGTGTGACTTTAGGCTTTTTGGAACTTCTCCCTTAAGGCGTCTGGCATCATCCGCTTCCTCGTACTCCGAGGTTTGCGCCATTCTATTGGGGCGGCCGTATTCGGCGAGGGATGTAGCTGATTGATACGGCGCGGAGAAGCCTCTGTTGCAAGTGTGTCTCTACTCGTGGAGTAAATAGGTTGTTCCATACTGGTGACTTAGTATACTGCCTTTTTGACATATGTTTTACACTCAAAAGTGATGTCATTGTGTGTTTAGCTGAAGTGCTGTTATAGCATAGGAATTAAATGTGTTTTCTTTGAAGAGCGTAGAATAGCGTCTCGGGATTTATTCGTATAATAATAAAGGGAACACTAGCTTCTTAGGAGGCTGCAGCAAGGGATATGTATTATGGACCTCCATCGACAACTATGTGTCTTTGTGGAGTATATGTGAATCATTATGTGATTGTCTGAGGGGGTAAAGATATTGGAAAAGAAATTAAAGAAAGATAAAACGGTCTTGATGTGATGTGGGGTGAGCGCAGTAGTAACGGGTGACACACAGGGAGGTTGTGGTATTTCCTAAGGTGCAGGGCAGATAAACGGGGACATAGACTGATGGAGAATGGAAGAGGAGTGGATCGTTTCTTGCCTGGCATAATTGTATTTTTTGCCAATTCTGGAGGTTTGGTTCAAAAACTATGTAAGTAGATGCGGTGATATCTGATACAAATTTTAGAGGTGGTAGAGGGTTTGGTCAGAGGTGCTGCAAAGAAGCGGGTTTGAAAGCTAAACGTTAGATAAAAGTAAAGTGATTGCTTGTGGGCGCGAACAAGTGGATCGCGAGTTTAAATATCCTTGAATTCTATATGTTGGATTGAAAAAATAGGGAACAGATTATTCTGTAGTTTGTTGTAGGATAAGTTGTGGGCCGGGACCGGCGCCAACTTAGATCTCCCAGTAGTGAGGAAGGTGGCTGTTGCGCTAAAAATTTAATTTGGGTTATGCAATAGGGGCCCTAAGTCTATTAAGCAACTAGGGTCCCTGCTATGAGGGCTTGTGTTCTAGTATATGTTAATGTATAGTAGCCGAACTATGATGTGGAACAAGAGGTCTAGATCTAAAATACAGTCTGTTCAGACGGGATCAATGGCTTAAGAGGAGGAGTTTCAATTGCTTAATTTGGTATTAATTCACTTGGATAAAATGAATAATAAAAAGCGTTGATAGGGAGCTGCTGGACGTATTGCGTGCTGGATGTGAATGAAAGGTCGCCCCGGTAGTATCCCGAGTGAATATGAGAAAAATGAGAGTGTATTAAAAGATGGTTTTTCATATGCAAAGAATTAAGATTTAATCGGTTTGGTCTAGGAGCGGTTGTGTCCTATAGGAGGTGAAGTGTTGTGGGGAAAAGCTACCGCGCTTGTGCCGAGAGCCAGAGAAGAAAAAGAGTTGAATTCGAATCAATTAGAGTGTATGTCAAAGGACAAACACTAGCTGCATATCTACTCTGGGGATGTTGTAACCTTCAGTCGTGCGAGCTTACTGTACGCTCACGAGGACCGTGACAGTCTCGCATCTTATTGGCATGGTGCGATGGAAGGGTTGTGCGACGTTTGCTTTCTTTCTTGCGACTTTAGGTCATCTTCTTTTACTTAAATATTCAGTTTCCGGTTGCATGTTGCGCCACTCCACCTCAATCTGTTTTGGATAACGCGTGGGAATCTCGTGCGGAAGATATATATAATATATATTATTATATATATATATATAGTATATACTATATTACACTATATATATATATATATATATGTATATATAATAATTTATATATATAATTATATATATTATATATATATATATATAAATATATATATATATATATATATTATATTATATATATATATATATATATAGTATAATTTATATATAAACTATATACTAGTATATATATATATATTTATATTCTCTAATATATATATATATATACTATATATATATTAGTAGAGAGAGAAGAGAGAGATGACGCGCAGATGAGGTTTTAAGTTAAGAGAGGGAAGAAAATTAAAATCATTGGAACACGCCTTAAAATCATCACCATTCACGAAAATAAATGTATAATAGAAAAAGGAAGCTGTTTCCTTACACTTATCTGCTTACTCCTTTTGGTAAAAATTAGTTGTGATAGGCTTAAATGAGTGACTCAAACCAAAGTAAACCATAAGTATGTTTAGAGAGGATTCTCTGAAAAAAATTACGTATTTCGCTAATTTAAAAATAGTTTTTAAAAACGTTATGAAATACACTATTTATACTAGCAGAGGAAATATTGTATACTTTATTAAAGGGCCCCAAAACATTAATTGTGACATGTGCTTGTTTGCACAAAAAGGTGCTGGCACAAGATTACTTGTTTGATGGGCTTTGGGTTGGATGATATCAGACCGCGATTGTTGAAGCATAATGGAATGGGGGTGATGTAAAGAGGATTTAAGTTCATTATGTAGAAGAGGGTAATAGAGAGGTTGAGAATTAGGGGTGGGGGAGGAGGTTGGGTTGCGGAAGTGGTAGAAAGCAGGTCTCTGAAGTCTCGTTACTGCAGGCGGAGGTAAAGGATATAAAACACTAAAAACTATAAACAACAGGCGTTATAGG
>JABUQX010011286.1:27500-35647 GCA_015478945.1 Trachelipus rathkii | reverse complement strand
GGAGATATCATGTGTGAGTAAAGTAATCTGTGTGTGAGTTGTAAGTGTAATGTTGTTTGGTAATGTAAGTGTCATACAGTGAATGTTGTGTTAGTGTAATGTGTGTGTGTGTGTGTGTGTGAAACGCGAGGTGTAAAAGTGTAAATGTAAGTGTCTATGGGTAAAATGTAAGTGTCATAGTGAATTTGTGTATAAGTGTCATAGTGAATGTGTGTATATGTGTAAGTGTATGTGTGTGTGTGTGTGCGGCGTGTGTATAAGTGTAAATGTAAGTGTCTAGGTAAATGTAAGTGTCATAGTGAATGTGTGTATAAGTGTCATGTGAATGTGTGTATAAGTGTAAAGTGTGTGTGTCGTGTGTGTGTGTGTGTGTGTGTTTGTGTTGTGTGTGTATGTGCGTTCTAAATAATAATACAATAGGCATGAAGTAAATAACACTAAGTATAATAATAAAAATAAAATAAAATAATAAAATAATAATAAAAATATAAAAATAATAATAAAATAAATAAAAAGTATTTAAAACGAAAATAAAAACAATAATGTTAATAAAATAAATGAGTTAAACAGTAAATCATATGAGTTTAAAGCAGTAAACATATGAGTTAAAGCAGTAAACACATGAGTTAAAGCAGTAAACATGAGTTAAAGCAGTAAAGCAGTAAAACAAAAGCATACTAATCCCCCCTTGGTGTTATCACACCTCTATTGATTTACTGATTTACTGCTTTAAGGTAGTAATGTTATAAAATATAATGAGTTATAAGCAGTAAAACAATATGAGTTTAAGCAGTAAGCACGAAAGTTTAAAAAGAAAGCAGAAAGTAAAGCAAGTTAAGCAGAAGTTAAAGCAGTAAAGTCAGAAAGTTTTTAAATAGGCAGTAAAGCAAGTAAAACAAGCATAACTAATCGCCTTAGGTGTTAGGTTAACACCTTATTGATTACTGATTTACTGGCTTTAAGGTTATGTAATGTATGTGAGAGTTAAAGCACGTAAAGCAATGAGGTTAAAGCAGTAAAGCAGAAAGTTAAAGGCAGTAAGCAGTAAGATAAAAGCATAGAATATTCCCTTAGATGTTAGGTAACGTTTGCTACTGTCATACTGGCTTATGCTTTAAGGTATGTAATGTTAATAAATTTGTGAGTTAAGCAGTATAACATATGAGTTAAAGCAGTAAAACATGAGTTAAAGCAGTAAAAAACAGTAAAACAAAAAGCATACTAATCCCTATGGTATTCTGTAAAATATGCAGAGAGAGTCTTAGTTATTAAATTAAATGACAGCTCAAAGATTATGTAAATTTAATAAATATTTCGTACAACTGTAGTAAAATAAAATGATTATATATCAGACACTGGATTTTTTTCGTTTCTTACCTACAATTTTTAAAATTTTAAATTAAAAGTAATTAAGTAAGTAAAGAAAACATAATGTTTATAAATATATGTGTTAAATAAAAGGTCTGAAATGAGTTACAGTTTTAGGTTCGCTGAAATTTTTTAATAAAAATGTTTAAGTATGAAATAAAAATGAATGACTTATAGTATATATATTTTTCATTCGCGCGGGAATATTGCGCCTGCGGGCGCACGCGGCGGGCGGGAACGCGGAAATATTGCGCCTGCGGGCGGGAACGCGGCGGACGGGGACGCGGCGGGTCGCACCTGCGGGTGCGAGGCTGGCATCCTTTGCGGGTGGGGTTCATGCTGAGCCCTGGTGGTTAACTTGTGAACTAGCGGTGAAGACATTAATATTAACTCTGTTTTTAATGGAGGGTAGGATGATCCATCAAAAGATGATTTCATGCAAAGATGAATCATCAATATAACGGTATCAAAGATGACGTCATCAAAAGATGAAGTCATCAAGATGAACCTTCAAAGTGAGGCATCATAAGTTTGAGGCATTAATTGCTGAGGCATCAATGTTGAGGCCATCAAAGTTGAGGCATCAAATAGCATCAAAGTTGAGGCATCAAAGTTGAGGCATCAAAATATCAAGTGTGTGAGTGTAAACGTAAGTGTATCTGTGTGTGGGTGTGAGTGTAAGTGTATATGGTTTAATGTAAGTGTCTGGAGAGTGTAAGCGCTTATAAGTGTCATAGTGTGTATAAGTGGCATAGTGAATGTGTGTATAATGGTTATGTGTATGTGTGTGTGCAAGTAATATATATATATATATTAATAGGCTAAAGTGAGAAAAAGACTGAACTCATTAGTAGGAAGCCATACTCAAGCAGCTTGTAACTACTACACCATCGATTACGCATACTTATAACCTAAGGTGACACCATATTGGGCTATTCTAGGCTCAGGGGAGGCTAGAAAAGGCTTGAAAAAGTGGCACTCATTTGGCACTATGTGGCACTCACTTGCACTATGTGGCACTCACTTGCACTCATTGGCCACTCACTTGGACTCATTGGCATCACTTGGCACCACGCTGGCACTCACGCTGGCACTCATCTAAATAACGTCATAGAACACTAATGACATCACTTAGATACTCTTACGATGATTGGAACGCATCAAAGCCATCAGTTAGCTGGTGGGGTCAAATTGGACCCATGGTATATGGCAAGGTCAAGGGTGAAATATCATGGTCAAACAAGGTTAAGGAACATCAAATAAAGGGCTAAGTCCCTAAAGGAAGGACAAAAAAATTACCGTGGGTCAAAATTAGACCCATGGACGACCAAAGGGATGGTAGTGTGTTTGTACGTGGTGTATAAGTGTAAATGTAAAGTGTCTATGTGTAAATGTAAGTTTTGTTTATAGTGAATAAGTATATAGTGAATGTGTGTATAAGTGTAAGTGTGGGTGTGTGTGTGTGTGTAAGTGTAAATGTAAGTGTCTATGGGTAAATGTAAGTGTCATGCCAAGTCATAAAAATTGAGCCATCAAAGTTGTAGGGGACACGTGTAGGCTAGGTATAGGTGTACGCTAGGTGAAGGCTGGGTGGAGGCTAGGGTGGGTATAGGCTAGGTGAAGGCTGGTGAATCTAGGTGGGTGTAGACTAGGGTGAGGGCTAAGGTGGTGGGTGTAGGGTAGGTTGAAGGGCTAGGTGTAGGTGGGTTGTAGGCATGTGGAGGCTGGGTGTAGGCTATATGGAGGCTGGGTGTAGGCTAGGTGTGGGCAAAAATTACCGTGGGCAAAAAATGACCCATGGTATATGGCAAGGTCAAGGCCGAAATATCATGGTCAAACAAGGTAAAGACATCAAAAAATAGGGCTAAGCCCCTAAATGAAGATCAAAAATTACCGTGGGCCAAAATTGACCCATGGAAGACCAAAGGGTTGGTCGAAAAAATTAGGGGGGGATACGTACAACGGTTGCTGACGCAACCGTTTGGCGCAACCCTTCTTCGAAGGGTTGCCAAAAATTAGGGTTGCCGAAAAAATTAGGGTTGCCAAAAAATTAGGGTTCTCAAAAAATTACGGTTGCCAAAAAATTAGGGTTGCCAAAAAATTAGGGCTGCCAAAAAATTAGGGTTGCCAAAAAATTAGGGTTCTCAAAAAATTACGGTTGCCAAAAAATTACGGTTGCCAAAAAATTAGGTCTGCCAAAAAATTAGGGTTGCCAAAAAATTAGGGTTGCCGAAAAATACCGTGGGCCAAAAATGACCCATGGAAGACCAAAGGGTTGGTCGAAAAAAGGTCAAGGCCCAAAAAGGTAAAGGCCCAAAAAGGTCAAGGTCAGGTAAAAATTCGAGCTCAAAAAAAGGTCGCGGTCAGAAAAGGTCAAAAAAGGTCGCGGTCATTTTCGTGCAAAATGGTTGCCCTACTACTACCCTTCTTTTGGTTGCAATATGTTTCAAGCCGCTTCGCCAACTCTGAGGGGATACTAAGCGCTTAAAACGTGAATATGTCAGTTGCTAGGTGGTAAATAAGCTGCCGAAGGATTCAGCGAAGAATTCGGAGTCAGAGAAGAGGTTTGCGCCTGAGAAGGCTCTTGTTGCGGATCCCTAAGCCATTTCCGGAGCAGAAGCTGGAGCAGCATCTTGAAATAATCATATAATATGGCAAGTGAGGTATCTTTCCATATGTTTATGAACCACTAGAACTTGATTTTGATGGTTTCAAGTTCCTAATGGCTGTCTGTGAGCCTTAGGGTAGGGATCCGAGAAGAAAAAAAGGAGAAATAAAATACAGAGTATATAGCTGAGAAAGGAATCAGAGTCCGAGATAGAGTCGGCCCGACTCCGGAGTGTAGTCAGATTGGAGCTGGAGTCTGAATCAAAACTTGCTTTTTTTTGCTATGCATAATGATGTTACATCAAATCATATGTAATAATGGGTGCTAAGATCGAATGCACTATAAGAGGCTATCCAACCGTGGTAACAGTGATAGTAGTTTTTTAATAGTCACCATAGTCATTCGTATTGATTTTTATTATTATTATTATTATTATTATTATTATTATTATTATTATTATTATTATTATTATTATTATTATTATTATTATTATTATTATTATTATTATTATTATTATTATTATTATTATTATTGCAATATTTATTCGTGAACGCTTAAATATATTCTATTTGTATGTTATTATTATTATTTAATAAAGTAATTATTCTTCTTATTATTATTATTATTATTTTATTATTATTATTATTATATTATTATTATTATTATTATTATTATTATTATTATTTATTATTATTATTATTATTATTATTATGATTTTTGATATATTATTATTTATTATTATTTATTTTTATTATTATTATTATTATTATTATTATTATTATTATTATTATTATTATTATTATTATTATTATTATTATTATTATTATTATTATTATTATTATTATTATTATTATATTATTATTATTATTATTAATTATGATTGGTATTATTATTATTATTATTATTATTATTATTATTATTATTATTATTATTATTATTATTATTACTTTGTTAAAAGGGCTGAGTGAAGGCTCATAACGTGAGAGAAACTGACGCGTCCGACCGCAGACGCAATACTAGCGCGCGAACGAGTAAAAATACTTGCAGTGAATTCTAGTTAGGATCTTGTTCTATAACATAATGCAATGTATTCCGTTTTCTTCAATTCGACCGCACACTTTTAATAAATAAATAAATAAAACATATTTTTCTAAACTATTATTTTAATACTTTGTTTACTTCATTTTCTTAACAAGCAGCTACATTTATATTTCTAATTTCTTTTCAAATAACCCGTTTTCCAAACTTTGAGCAATAAAGATGTACAGTAAATCAATTTCATGAAGATGTATATGATGTCAAGTCGTTGGAGAATGTACATGGGAATAAAATTGGTGTGTTAGATGATTTGATGCACAAACTGAACGAAGATATAGCTGAAACGTTCATTGTTTATTCTTATCATTTAATTATTTCAGTATTTTTTATAACAGAACATTTTTCACAAGAATAAGTATTTGAGAGGTGTGTCTTTAAATACCAAATATCTGCTACTGTTTGGACAACGAAGATATATGAGTAAACTCGATGTTCTAGCTACTCAGATGTTTCCTATGGAAAGAAAAAAATTCATGAAAGTGACATCCATGCCACACGGCTATTGAGTGTGTGAACTTCATCCTAAAAATATTTACAGAGTCTTGCTCCGTACAAATATTTTACCTTCTGAAATAGAAACTGTTTGCTTACCTGCATGTTGAGTACTCCAGTTGTAAAGTATTTACCTCTTATAAAAAAAATCTGAAACGAGCTGATGAACGTAAACTAATATGTGAAGACGAGAAATTTATCCAATGTGTATGTGAAGTCAGCCTAAATCTTATAAAAGGGAATGTTCTTTTAAACAGGCGTCAGAAACATCTTTAAAAAACTCTCCCGTAACAAAAAAAAATCTGAAAAATAAAAAAAAAGAGTTAATACAGAAAGGAGGTGAAGTGTTCCTGCCTTTACTCTTTTCAGTCATTGCTACTTTGATAACTAATGGATAGCCCAATAATGAAGAAGGTGGCTGTTTTACCATATAGCGAATATAAGAAAATGGAATATAATACATTACCCCGCCAATATTATAGCAACTACAGCTGCATCACCAGCAACAGCCACATCCGCATCAACAATATCATCAGCAGCAGTCTCAACAGTTACAGCATCAACAACACAGACACTAAGAGATACAGCCTCCGCAGTGTCACCCTCGGCAGCATCTGAAACCTCTACAACAGAGCGTTGATCAGCCATAGCAACAACACCAACCTCTTAGCTTATATTAACCTAAAGTTGAGCAGATAAACAATTACGAGAAAGAATTGTACCGGATATTAACCTCTGATATCAACATTCATGAAAAACGTGTCTTATATCAAAATGTCATCCAAAAATTAGTAGGCCTAAAAGAATTGCATCAACATGCTTTAATAAGTAATTCAATCATAGATGGTTCAAATCTAATGTCGGGGGATAAGGAAGAAGTGAAAAAAGAAGATAGTTTTAAAAATGTAATGGAAGAAAGCTTGCCGAATAGAGGTAGAAAATCAGGTTTAGATTTATATAATATTTTAAAAAAGCAGCTATCATGGAACGATCTAGGGCAAATCATTATTGATGAAGAAACAGTTGACGGATCATATATTGTAGATCTAATAGCAGATCTCTCGCGTGATTGGAAGAAGGACCCTGTAACAGGATGGAATATCATCAAACTAATTTCCCTAGAACTTTAATACAGAATATTGAAAGATTGGCTGATTAGGATAATAATATTCCTACGTTTCCTAGATCATATACGAGTCCCTCAGGTGCTTCTTTCACAACAGATAGATTAAAGAGAATAAACAGATGTTCACCACGCTCAGCTCAAGGACGAATAACAAAAATGCCTACAATAGACCTAAGTGGATTACCTCCTGAATATTTATTATTGTAATTTTATGTATATAATCATAATACATTTATTTACTCGTAATGTTTGTAATTAAATAAAATATTTTTCATTTAGTCTTTAGGCTTTATATCACCTTACAGTATATATATATATATATATATATATATATATTTATATATATATATATATATTTAATATATATATAATATATATATATATATTTTTAATTATTTTAATATAATTAAATTTTATTGTAAATTTAATTTTTTTAAAATAAATTATTATTATATTATATATATATATAATATATATATATAATATATATATATATTATATATATATATATATTATATATATATATATTATATATTATATATATATATATATATATATATATATATATATATATATATATATATATATTAAATTGCTTTTATTTATTATGTCATTATTCATCATGGCAGTTAAGGAAGTGGTAGATAAATATTATTACAGCGCTAAAGAACCTAATAATTAAGGAGGTTTTTCAGGTTTGCGTCTAGGTTTCCACATATCGATAATGATAATAATAATAAAATAAAAGAGTTGAAAAAAATATTTAGAGGGGGAAGAAGCATTTACTTTACATAAACCAAAAAGAAAAAAGTTTCCGACACGAAAAACGATAGCCACCCATCTCGAAAATGTTTGGCAATTAGATTTAACTTAAATGATTATAGTTCTTATAATGATACGTATCAATACATATTTTTCACGATAGACGTGTACTCCAGAAACATGTGGCTAAAAGCTTTATAAGATAAAAGATCAAAGACTATGGCTGAGGCAGTGAGAGAAATTATAGAGGCAGAAAATATATACTCTAAAATGATGTGGACAGACAAGGGCTCTGTATTTTTAGGTAGAGAGTTTCAAGAAATTGTTATAGAGTATGATGATATAGGTTATAATAACATATTCTCCGTTAATAAAGTTGCTATAGTTAAGAGAGTACAGAGAACTGTATAAGAAAGAATGCATAGGTACTTTACTAAGATGAATACTTATAAATGCATCGATATACTGCAGGTCTTGGCGTACTCTTATAGCAAATCATTTCATAGAACCACTAAGTCTACTCCATTAGAAATGTTAAAGACAAAACACCTACTCCACATCGTCGTACAGCATATAAAATTAAAGATAATACAGGTATTAAAGTAAATGATTATGTAAGAGTATCTAGAACAGATGGTCACTTCAGAGAAGTTTTTTAAGTAGATTGCATTCGAGAATTTCCTAATGATTGAT
>JABUQX010011286.1:7500-12500 GCA_015478945.1 Trachelipus rathkii | reverse complement strand
AGTTTAGATTAAGTTTTGAAATAATGTTAGCTACTTTACCGTTGATAAGTGGGAATTTTATTAATGCTAGCAGTTTATTTGTGCATAAGGTATGTTAGGCATGTTATGATACGTTATGTTCTTAATTCGGGTAATTATATGTTAGCTTTGCTGATGTTAAAACTTTTTTATTTTGACAATTATTAATAATTTTACGCAATATTCATACAAAGAACATATTTTTTTATGTTATGTGATACAAGTTTTGAACCTTAAATTTAACTATATTCACTTAGTCAATGGCTAACAGATGTTATGTATGATAGAGGTAAGATGGAGTTTGATTATTAATTGATATTTTCACATTGTAAAACATAAAAAGAATAAAAGATTTTAGTTAAGACATAAAATATTTTTAATAAATTTTATGTAATGTACATACAAAAAACTTATTTTTATGTAATGTTTATACAAAGAACATATTTTCATGTTATGTTTATACAATGAACTTATTTTTTGTTATATTTATACAAAGAACTTGCTTTTTATGCTATGTTTATACAACGAACTTATTTTCTGTTATATTTATACAAAGAACTTATTTTTTATGTTAGGTTTTTACAAAGAACTTATTTTTTCATGTTATGTTATACAAAATGATACCAAAATATGACGTAAAGCGGTAGCGCATGGCCGGTTGGGATGGGCGGGGTGGTGGGTTTGCGTTAATGCTTAATAAAGCAAATATTTTTAATAAAAAAAAATTTAAATTTAATAAAAACAAAATATTTTATAAATTCTTTTAAAATAAGTAAAATTTTATAAATAAAAAGTTGTAAAACAACTTTTTTTTAATAATTGAAAAGTTTTAAAATAAAAATTTAAAAATAAATAAATAAAATTTTAAAAAATGAAAAGTTTGAAAAACAAAGTAAAATAATAAGACCTTTAAATAAAATGACATAAAATAAAATTTTAAAGTAAAAAAAAAATATAAATGTAGAATAATATCTTAAAAATAATAATAACTTAACAAACAAAATAAAAGAGAACTTTAAACAAAAGAAATCATAAAATAAGAACTTTAAGCAAATATAAATACAAAAATAAAATTTATAAACTAATTACAACTTACTAACAAAATAAAGCTTATAAAATAAAGAAATAAAACTTTAAACCAAATTTAAATTTAAAAATAAACCTTATAAAATAATAAAAACTTAACAAGCGAAATAAAACATAAAATATATAAATAAAACTTTAAACAAAATATAAATGTAAAAATAAAACTTATAAAATAATAAAAACTTAATAAACAAAATAAAACTTACAAAATAAATAAATAAAACTTTATTAAACAAAATATAAATGTTTTATCTTGCACAGGAAATTCAATAGTTGACACATACAAAAGAAAATGAGATTTGAATGTTGAATGTGAAAATATAAATGTTGGCCTACAACGTTTAGAAAACGGAACACAGATGCATGACGTTATAGAAATAACAGTTATGTGATCAGTAAGTTAGGGTAAGGTTTGGTTAGATAATGTATAAAGTAAAGTCTCAATAATTAATGTGTGTGTATAGGTGTGCGCGTCTGTGTTTGTGTATGTTAATATAATAACAACAAACAACACCAACAAAAAAATAAAAGACAATTATATATATATATATATATATATATATATATATATATATATATATATATATTATATATATATATATATATATAATAATATATATAATATATATATATAATATAGCTTTGTGTTTCCAGTATTATATATATATATATATATATATATATATATATATACTAAGATCGATGGAAAGATAAACAAAGTTACCAGTTAGCATGAAACATATAAAATACTACTCGACTATCCTCAATCGTTGAGAACCGTGTTTAGCCCCTTACAGACAGTAGGAAACTGAAATATCACGGACTTTTTACATCTATCTCCTTATCAGATGTATATTCGTCATCCGCAACCTGTGATTGGATGTAATGAACCAATCACCACAGCGTATTCCAATGACATCATTCATTGTGGCGCATGGTAATAAGAGCTCAGTTGTGATATAGCTTTTGATGCTTGAACATGTTTCCTGTAAAACATATAAAATGAAATAGCTTGAACGCTGAAATTAATAAGTTGTATTTGTTAAGATAATATGTAAACCGAATTACTTATAGAAATAAAAGCCTGCACATGTTAGAGTCGAAGCAGTCTGTGCACAGTAAGAAGCCGTTCACGTAAGCAGCATCAGGTGACGTTAATTTAGATCTGCCTAGAGAAGTTATGAAAATTTAGTTGCCTCAGGTAAGACAGTGTGCGAGAGAGAGAGAGAGAGAGAGAGAGAGAGAGAGAGAGAGAGAGAGAGAAGAAGGGGAGAGGAGAGAGAGAGAAGAGAGAGAGAGAGAGAGAGAGAGAGAGAGGAGAGAGACGCCGTAACTAATGAGTTATATGAGCCAAGATAGTATGTTAAGTGAGGCTAGGTCTGGTTACGTCAGACAATGTTTAACCCTGTTAGGCAAGCAAAGACTAAGTTTGGTAGAACTGAAGATAGTTAGAGAGTGGACTTTTAATTAATAAGCTCTTTGCGATAAGTTTCAAAAGACACAGGCACAGGCCCTCCGTAGGAACTTGAAACTATCATATTCGAGTTCTATGGGTCCCGAACTATATACATTCCATCAATATTGTGTTGTTAAGTGAATGTTTGCTAACTAACTCAGCATCGCACCCTCACGGTACCGGCACCGGCACCGGCACCGGCACTGGCTCTAGCTCCGGCTCCGGCTCCGGCTCCGGCACATTGATCCGTAACATGAGCCTTCACAATCTCTGTCTTCTTCTTATTCCACCTCTGTCTTCTTCTCTTATGCACGCATTTCTTTTATTCTTTTGGAGCACCTTCCTTAGGATCCTCAAACACCCTTGAGGATTCTGAAACCCTCAGAATCGAATTCTACGGGTTTATAAACATAGGGAAAGACATCTCATTTGATTTATTATATGCTTTTGTAGCAATATTTCAACTCTGGCTCTGGATCCGGCTCCGACTATTGACCCACATCATGTCCCTTCTCAGTCTCCGCATTCTTCTGTTCTTTCTTCATCCTTCCTCCATCTTACTCTGTTATGCATTCCATGCGTTTGGTTTGTCATTTTTCCTTCTTTTTTCTTCTGGCTCCGGCTCAGTGCTCCGGCTCATGAGATAACTCAGGATCCGTCTCCTTCTTCAACTCCGGTTCCTTAGTCGAATCCTCCTGGCAATTTATTTTTCGTTTAGCTACTGCCATATCCAAGTTCAGGGGCTCAGCAACAACCTTCTTTGAGAGAGAGAGAGAGAGAGAGAGAGAGAGAGAGAGAGAGAGAGAGAGAGAGAGAGAGAGAGAGAGAGAGAGACGCCGAAATTAATAAGCTCTTTGTGCTAAGTTTCATATTTTGTGCAGCATTTGGTTGCTATAGTGGTAATCTATGTAATTATCAATTATTATTAATTTTTTTTTACAGTTATCACCAACGCTCACGGGCAGAGCCCTATTCAATTAGTAGCTAAATTCACCATTAATATTTTATTTTTATGGGTTAAACTCATTTTTTGGGTATAACCCCAATGGGAATTTAACCGTTTTTTTGTCATCGCTCCTTCATCTTCCTCTGTCATGCACTCTGTGCGTTTGTCCTTTTTTTTCTCTTTTTTTTCCTCTGGGATCTCCACTTGGGGTGCTCATGTAACCCGTAGGAATTTGAAACTATCAAATTTGGGTTTTACGGGTCCGTGAACATATAAAATGACACCAATTACAAAAGGTTAACAAAGACCATCGGAACCCCCTATACAAATGCATGGCACATGAAATTTATCTGCCGGATTCCGCCCCGAACTCCCGACCCGTGAGTGGTGGAAAATATTAAAATTTTGATTCAACATCATAGGCCTGTAAAAAAATAAAAATAAAACATCTGGCAGTAAGATTTAATTTTCCATGCTTTGAATAAAAAATTTAAGATTTTAAATCCTTTCCAGGTTCATTTCTTGAATTTTTTAACGTTTTTATTTTTTCGCAGCTCATTTCAAATCTTTCAAATAAGTTTCATGAAAACTGGTTGTTCAATATCATTAATAAGGACCTTCATAGACAAATGTTATAAATATGAAATTTGGGGGCCATCTATACCATTTTCTTGGGGATTTTCAGTAAACTATTTGAAGTCGCTATAATTAATAAGGACCGAAAAGGCGCCAAATTTCTGAAAGGAAACTTTTCTGACACTTCGGTCCTGCTAAATGGTTAGACATAAGGTCGAATTATTTGAATTTCTTTAGATGGATCCTGTGGAGAGTACTGAAGGCAAAGCAAGAGCAATGTGATTTTCACTGGCATGGAAACGTGAATTCCATTTTCTTTTCCTTCACTTAAGACTCATAATCCTTTGTTAAACTATGCTTGGTGTGGCAGTATTCGCCACTCGGATTCCATTCAGGAATTACCGTCATCAAGCTAAGTAACTCATGCTTTTTATATTTCATCCTGAAATCTTGCCAATTCTATCCTTCCTTACAATAAAAACACTTTTTACCGTATAATATGCAATGATTTCTCGCTGTTTGCAAAAACCTGTCAGCTCTAACTTTGCATCTTGCAATTTTCCCGCATTATTGCTGCTTCATTTTCTGCTAAAGTTGAAAGCTTGGATGAAATCTTTGTACACAATTTCACTCTTTAAAAGGGTCTAAGGATCTTCCCTTTCACTGTCTCTATAATATCGCTATTACAACGGACACTGTTCTTTTGTGCTCTCTAGTCGCATACCTTCTAATTTGAGGAGAGCCCATAAAACCAGTCTTTCCATACAGTCTTACCCTTTTTCTGCCCATCTCTTTGACCCAAAACTTTACCACTATATTTATCCGTACATGTACTTTACTGGTAGAATCTGGAACATTCTTCCTTCTTCTATTTTCCTAACCTTATTTGGCATAAACAATTTCAAACCACGTCTATGG
>JABUQX010011286.1:0-2500 GCA_015478945.1 Trachelipus rathkii | reverse complement strand
GTTTTGTTCTATTGACTTACTGCTTTACATCATATTTAGCCATGTAATAAGTCTGCCTGCTACAGAACATGTCTTCTACTGAAATCACTCTCAGTCATGATTTAAAATAACATTTATTCACTTACATTATATTATTTCGCATCGATTTAATAAAAATATTTCAAAGTTTTTTAAATATTTCGGGTTTTTCTTTAATTATTAATTATTATATCTATGTACACTTGACAGTTTATTCATCACGAGAAAACCAACAAACCCGCTCGGTTACAGATACGAAAACTGACCTCTATCGTAAAATGTGTTGAAATAACTACTTTAGGCCTAAATTTAGGATAATCCTTTTTGTTACCCGGGGCGATTTTAAGCCTAATTCCAGATCAAAATATATTTCAAACTGACTTTTCTGTAAAATGTGGTGCAATAACTACGTTAGGCCAAAATTTAGGCCTAAATTTAGGATAAGCCTTTTTGTAGACGGCTAATTTAATCCTAATACCAGGTCAAAAGGTAATTCCAGTATAGACAAGAATCATTGTTATTATTATTTTTATAAATATATTTCAAACTGAAACATGTTGGATATATAATATAATATATATATTATATATATATATATATATTATATATATAATATATTAATATATATAATATATATATATATATAATATATATATATATATATATATATATATATATATATAATAATATAACGCCCGAGAAACGTGAAAGCGCCACGTGATCAGTAAAGGTAATATATATTTATATTATATATTATATATATATATATATAATATATATATATATATAATATATATATATATATCCGAATAGCCATATATATATATATATATATATATGGTTTTAACTTATGTCAGTATTCAACATGGAGGCGAAGGCGAAGGTTGATAAGTATTACTTCAACTTGAGAGAACCAAATAGTTTTGGAGGGTTTACTAGGTTCGCTGCAAAGTTTCCAAACATTGAGAAGAAAGAGTTGAAAGAATATTTAGAGGGTGAAGAAGCTTTTACTTTACATAAACCTGTCCGTCGAAAATTCCCTACCCGTACAACCATAGCCCATCACCTCGATAATGTTTGGCAGTTAGATTTAACTGAAATGATTAAATACAGTTCTTATAATGATGGGTTTCAATATATACTTTTTACTATTGACGTATACTCTAGATACTTATGGTTAAAAGCTTTAAAAGATAAAAAATCAGATACAGTGGCGGCTGCAGTGAGAGAAATTTTAAAGCTTGATGATAGATATCTAAAGCTGATTTGCACGGATAGGGGTAGCGAATTTCTAGGAAGAGAGTTTCAGGAAATTATTACTGAATACGATATAGGATATTTTAACATATTTTCCATAAATAAAGCTGCTATTGTAGAAAGAGTTCAGCGTACGATTAAAGAACGAATGCATAGATACTTTACTAAGATGAACCCTTTTAAGTATATTGACATACTCGATGACCTAGCTTATTCTTACAATAGATCTTTTCATAGAGCTATAAAGACAACTCCTTTAGAAATGCTGAAGACACCATCGGTGATTCAACAAAATCCAAGAGGTGTAAAAATTAAAGATAAATCAGGAATAAAGGTAAACGATTATGTAAGAGTGTCTAGAGCTGATGACAGGTTTAAGATTTAGATGGAGAATCCATAAAAGGAGGATTTTATAAAGAAGTTTTCAAGGTAGATAGTGTAAAGGAATTTCCTAATGAAGGGTTGAAATTATATTATCCTCAAGATTTAGATGGAGAAATCCATAAAAGGAGGATTTTATAAACAAGAAATACAGAAAATACGATTCGAGATCCTGAGAGTAATATGTATAAAATAGAAAAAATATTAGATTCGAAAGGTAAGGTAAATAACAGTATCTGGTGAAAAATGGGTAGGTTATAAACTAACAAGTTTATTCTATATAAAGCCTAGTGAAATCACGAAACATAATCATTAGTCATCGTTGCATGGAGAGTGTAAGATCACTTTTATTAATCTCCCGTCTTCAGCCTCCTTGGATCTACATCCTGATAATAAAGTCTCAGATTTTACAACCGAGTTAATGAATCCTATCCAGCTTAACAGAGATCTCTATGAGGTAGGACTGTGTGAAATGATATTAGACGCAAATATTGAAAATCTCCCTCAGACACGTCATTGGATAATGGTATACAGAACTGCAGATTAATATTAAATCTATATTAAAAATAAAAACACATCCGATTTAAAACGTGTAACATATATATATATATATATATATATTAATAATAATATAAAAATAATTAAATATATATATATATATATATATATATATATATATATATATATATATATAAATATATATATATATAATATATATATAATATATATATATATATATATATATAATATTATATAATATATATAATATTAATAAATAATAATAAATAATAATAAAAATAATAATAATAATAATAATAAAAATAATAATAAAATAAATAATAAT
>JABUQX010011285.1:0-67516 GCA_015478945.1 Trachelipus rathkii | reverse complement strand
TCTTTTTCGCTCATGTTCTTTACCATGCCGTTCGAAAACAGGAAAACGAACAGATTTAGACCTTGAAGTACCGGATCCGCGTTCAAAAGATTTTGAACGATTAGGATGATTTCGTCAAAATTCAACGAAATATCGTGAATAAGAGCCAATTTCTCGATCGATATTTCGTTGGATATAACCTTCGAAGTTTTCGCGAAGAGTTCGTTTTCGTAGCCGCAAATCAGATACGTCCCGTTGGCTTCCAAAACGTTTGGTCGGTAAGATATTAGAGTCGCGCCGCCGTCCGACTCGCTGGAGAAATTTTCGTTTTTCGTTACGAACAGTTTCTCCGCCGGTCCGGCGAACGGCTGATTATGATGTTCGTTAAACGCTTTCGCCAACTCTTTGGAGAAGGTGTACTTGGACAATTGGGCGTAAATTTTTATATCGGTATTGAATTCGTATTTAGTATTTTCTTTGCGATGCTCTTCATTTTCCGATAGTAAAAATTTAGATAATTTGCCGCCCGAAAAAAAATGTTCTTTGTGCGCGTGAAAGCCGTATCGCAGCAATATCTCGTTTTCGGGAGATAATACCTCATTCGGTATTTCGTCTTTGTCACCTTTTGTTTTCTTCTCTTCCTCCATCACCACCTCCTCTTCATCTTCATCTTGCGCCGCGGAGTATTCGTCGTTGGAAAAGCCCCCGTAGGTCGATTCTTCGTCTTCGCTATCGAATCCGTAATTTTCCTCGGTGTAATAGTTGTTCGGTTTCATTTTTTCTAACCTCACGCTTAACATCGTTCGCGTTTCAACGATATCGATGATTTCTTCCAGGATTCTACATTTGTCCAGAGGCTGGGTCAGGACGTTTAGGCGATGAAAATTAATTTTCTGCGTAAAGTAGAATTGGCTCATTAAATATTCCGGGTTAATTTCCATCGTTCCGAATTGAGGCAATTTTTTCAATTCCTTACCGGGAGTGATTAAGCACCTTATTCGTTTAATCCTACTTCCCATATGGAGGTTTGGATCATAATCGTGATGTTGCTCTAAAACGTTATGGGAATTACGCACTATTAATACGTTCCCTTTTTGATCACCCCTATATCTTTCGGCGTTGTTTCTATACAAGTAGACCGCAAGGTGGTTAAAATTTAAGCGGTGACTCAAACGACTCAAATTTTCGCAAAAGATCTTGTAAACTTCGAGCCTATATCGCCCTTCCTTGATATCGCTCTCGTGCGAAATTAATTCGACCGTGTTTTCGTTTAGTTCGTACCTTCCGTAATCTTCGGCGGCGATGGCGGCGGGTGCGGAGAGGAACCGTTTCAACGAGGGGAACGGAACGTATTTATCCTCCTTCCTTAATAACCTTTTGGCATTATCGATTTTCGTTTCGCGCAATGTTCCAACCCCCATTCGAGTATTAAATTTTATACCCATGACCGAAAGGAATTTTTGATTAAGAAAATCTATTACATATCTTAAATCGACGTACGTAATAGCTTTAAAATATTCCACGACTTCGATCGGTCTTAAAGTAGATTGATAGAATCCCGGAACTCGGAAAACGCTCTGCTCTTCGTCATTATCGGTTACGGAGTAAAGGTCTACGGGTTTATCGTATGATATTCACCCAATCCTTTTTATTTTTTTATAAATATTTTTTTCTATGCAGCCTTGCCCTCCGATTTTCGATGAACGTTCTCGTCCCGTACATATTCATCGAATTTATCCGTAAAACCGATAATGACGAATGAGCAGAGCGTTTCGATTTCCGCGGATTCTTCAATCTACTTTAAGACCGCATCGAAGTCGTTGAATATCTAAAGCTATTACGACGTCGATTAGAGATATTATAATTTCTTATCAAAAAATTCCTTTCGCATGGTTATAAAAATTAATACTGGCATCGGCAGAAGATGAGACGACGACAGTAAGACTCGCTAAGATAACGAAGGAAGAAAAAGAAGCGGCAAAAACGAAATCGAAAGAAACGAAAAATAGAAGAAAACGCGATATCAGTAATGCTGGTAAACGAAATAGAAAGAGGAAAAAAAATTCTCACCATTACCACCCCGTCCACGAAAGCGAACTTATCCATCCGGTAAGAAGAGAAGCGATACGCTGTCCAGCTACTTTATCGTTCGGAACGTTCGGCGGCAGCAGCAGCAGCAGCAGCAGCAGTAACGAATCGGGCGTTGTGGTATACAAAAACGCTTCGAAAGACGACTTCGGAACGGTTTTTAAAAATAAACCGGGATCTCCCTTCTATGGCAAAAATATACAATGGAAGAGCGACGTGCAAAAGAGGCACATGATCAAACCCGATCTTTTGAAGACGATCACTACTCCGAATGCGTCTATTTCGTTCCGAAATATCTACGAAAGCATTTACGAGATTTGCGTTAGTTGCCAGGTATTTCTGCTAGCTAATTCGTTCGATGTGGATTATCCGGTTGACGACGCCATGCAGAAGAGGCACCTGGTGTTTTCCTTAAATACCGTCAACCAGAGTGGCGTTAAAACGGATAAGTTTTTGGAATTCATTTCGGAGCTCGGTCATTTCTTGCAACTCCGCAACGCGGTCGTGAGGGAGAAAGAGAATAGCGACCAAAGTTCGTTGAACGCGCCGGCCGAGAATTTGAAAAGGAAGTTATCGCCTCTATTCTCGGTAAACCGCGAGGGTGATAATGCGAGCGACCAATCGTACGGATTTTTCTTTTCAAAGATCTCGCAATTCGTGCGCGAGAATAGAGTTTTTCCGGTGTTGAAGTTGAAAGATAAAAATATTTGCAAGTCGCTGAACAGCTTTTTTACGCTGTATTCCATGCTGATGCTGAGAAGATGCGATAAAGAACTGCCCCTCTTTAAGCAGGCCAAAGAAATGAAATCCATTCGGACGAGCATCGAACAAAATTTCAACACGTTCGACGAGGATGTGCAAACGATTATGAGCACGCCCGTTTTCTTCCCGTTCTATAAGAACAGTTTCGGCACTCCCGAAAATGAAAATTTCGTCATAATCGATAAAACTATTATAAGCGATTTTCATTTTGAGGGGTTCGGCGGCGAAAAGAGTTTCAACGAGGCTTACTCCATCCCGTTCGATGTAGAAGTCCTGGATTTGAAACGTAACGGGAATATTCGAAGACTGAGCGCGCCGGAGCTAATACGAGATACGCTCGAAGAATTAGAAACCAAAAGCATCTACAAGCTCCAGTTTATTTGCTACCATATACACATGATTTTGGATTACGTCGCCTATTACGATCCGGACACCAAAAGCGTGCTAAGAGAGTTGAAAGATGATGTTGATAGCGATGACATCTCGGATAGCGTTTACAGTTTCACGCGGACGTCTCACAAAATCACCATGCCTATAATTCTGTACGAAAAAATGATGCAGGCTATTCAGAACGATAACGCCTTTTCCATCTACGAGCGTTTCTCTACGTACGAACCACCGCCACCGCTGAGAGACGAAAACGACAGCAGCGACGATGACGACGAGAACGACGCCGCCTCTGTTGCTTCCGCTTCCGCTTCTGCTGACGATATCGAGATTTATCCACTGATGGTTCTTAGGAAGAATATCCCTTTGACGGTGAGTCAAAGGCGCTATCACAGAAAGCTAATGAAGTGCATTTTCAAATCGTTTAAAGCGTTTCGTTTCGATTTATGCTGCGATATTTGTAAAGATACCATTTTATATTTGTAGCGTAGTTTATTTTTTTAAATAAAAAGTTCATTTATTGTCTTTATTCTTTATCTATGCCTTTGTTTTCTGTGCGAAAGTGAGTGAGTGTGTGTGTGTGTCTGTGTTAAATTCGTATAACTAATTTTTGGTAGTTTATTTTTATTCCATTTTCGATATATTTGTATGTAGGTAAGTATGAAAGTATATATATGAGGATATTATTAATTTTCTGTTTACTTGTATTTTTTTTCTAAACAACACGTGACATATTTTTTATTATTATATATTTATTTTTTGCTTTAAGTTGCATTATTATTGTCAATAAGGATTGTCAATAAATCTTAAAAAGCATAATTCTTTTATTTAAATGTTAAATATTTTCAAACAAATAAAAAAATCAACCTCTAACAAAACGAAATGAGAACTTGAAAAAAATAATTAAAAAAAAGGTTTAATATTTCAAATTAAATATCATAAACATCAATTTCATCGGCTTCGAGAAGGCATCTAAAGAGAAGATTTTAAGACTCCTTTCTTGATCTTCAATTCTGATTTCTTTTTCCTTTTTTCCTCGACCATAAACCTCCGAAAGGAAAACGGCTAAAAAAAGATAGAAAATACGTTACTGATTAATCAATTATTAAAATGTTATTTTAGGTTAACTAATGCTGAATCTTTCATCGGTTGCTTATAAATATTTGAGGTTGGGTTAGCTTTTTTTAAATATCTCTTTTTTACTCACCTCAGGTATTTTCGCTTTCACCCTTTCTTCAGATATCTTTAACTTACAAAATGTCAAGGGAATATAATTTTCTTCCTTATCCCGTTTATACCTTCTTCTTTCTTCATACTCTTCATACCTTTCAGCTTCAGTTTCGATGAGACTGGTCGCGTTTATTCTTCCGAATGAGTTGTTGAGTATGTCATATTTTTGGGAGGAATTACGTTCAGCTATAAGATATAAATAAAAATTGAAATGCGTGAAGCTTAAATCGATTACCAAAAACTAATTGATCGAACTTTATGAAATGATAAGTTAATCTTGATTACACATTTGTCGCATTATTCTAAATTAAAATGTACAAATCATGCACACGAAAAGTTGAAAATGAATCTGAGGTGAAATCTTCTAAAATATTATTATTTTCGAAATCATCTTATATACTTACGTATATATTTTTTAGCATTAACCACTACGATTGTATAATCCTCCTCTCTAAACATTTCTTGAAATTATACTAGACGTTATAATAGTCTTCATTAGATGACATCTTTCATAAACCTTGTGTTGGTTGGTTGATACTTAGCACACACACACACACACACACATATATATATATATATATATATATATATATATATATATATATTATATAATATATATATTATATTATATAAATAAAATATATTATAATTATATATATATATATATATATATATATATATATATATATATATATATATATATATATATATATAATGTTGATAAAAAAGGTCAGTTAATCTTTATATTATAAGAACTAAAGGAAAAAATCAAAAAAATATTGAATATTAAAGAGTTTAATAGTAATAATAATATTTTGAACATAAATCATATTAGAATAATATCCAAATTTTTAAAATTATTTAGCAAATAAAGGTTTCTACGCTCAATATAATCCGGGATTGGATTATCGCCGCGATCGCCTAGCTTCTTTAGTTCTTCTTCTAGAGGCCAAATAACGCGTAAATCTCGAATTAAATTGTGATAACGATAGCCATATAAATCCATTCCGAGAACGCCTTTTTGCAAAGCCTCGAAAATGCAACACATTCTCAATCTATATTTCTCATCCGAGAATCGTTTTCTCTTCCCGTCTTCCATTATAAAATTTACGGGAATCGGGGTTTTCAAAGGGCATACGAGTCCTAATTGCGCGCTAGTAGTGGGACTGGGATTAGATTCAAAACAATAACCGTCCTCAATTCTGAAACGATCTATTTCTTTGGTACTGAACAATTTTTGCGTTTTGATCTGCCTATAACACGACTCGCAATCCTTTTTAAGATTTTTGCAAAATAATAAAATTTTGTCGTAAAAGTCAACAGTTTTATTCGTTTCTACGCGATGAGGGTTGGAACCCCCTTGAGAATATTTCGAAACTTCGAGCCAAATTTCTTTCTCTCTTTTTGCATTTGTGATTTCTTCTTCTATTTCTTCGTCGCTAAAGTCGTCGGGTCGCTTAAAGATTATTTCCAACTTTTTAATGTCGTGAGTGACGAAAACGACGGTTAAAGTATCGTGATTCGCGACGTTTCTACTTCTTTTAACCGCGTTTTCTAAAGGTCGGTTCTCCAACCAAAGTTCGTTAGCGAGATTTTTAATCAAACGAATTAGTTTCAACGCCACACTCGAACTCGTTGCTTTCTTAGCTATTTCTATGCAATACCCGACGAGATTTTTATATTTATCTAAACGACCACCGAACGATTTAACGAAAGAGGAATCTTTATTATCTTTATTATTCATATACCTTGCCATGTTTTGATGAAATTCGTAATAGTTTTCCGTTATACAGTGATAACAATCTCTGTACGCTAAAAAAAATTCCAAGCTCTTAACTTTCTTCTCTTCCTTTTTATCTACGGTGATGTTAATATAACATTGCGTATTATCGCAGAGAAGCATTTTGAAATCGTACTTTTCGGGCGAAAGATTGCTTTCGTCGTCTTCCATTTCAAACCTCAATTTAGGTAATTTCGTTTCTACATCTCCCAACAAATCGAAAAAAACTTTTTGTTCACCCTTATTAATAATCGCGAGACGTAAATACGCGCATTCGCGATCGCTTAACTTTTGAAGGAATATGTTTTTTAATTCAAAGATTTTTCCATAAAATAAGCTCATAATAAATATACCGAGTCTTTCGGTTATCGCAAACATCAAATTGCGTAAAACAAGCGAACTTTTTGGTATTAATAAAATTAACCTCGATGTATTAAGAACAGAAATAGCGAACGGTATATACTCGGCAGAAATAGAAATGTTGAGTATTTTTTCAAAATTTTCTTCTACTCGTTTAAGCTTATCGGCTATGCGAAAGTGATCACAAATACTATCCCACAATTGATTTCTAAGTTCGATTATCTTTTTCTCGTTCCCGACCACCAGATACAAATCGTAATTTTTAATATTCAACATCGTGGAATTTTCTAGCACTAGGAGAGCATTGCTATAATCGTGTTCTTCAAAAATTTCAGTCGGCGTTTCAAGCTTCTGCTCCAATTTATGTTTAATATCAACAAAGTTTGTAATAATCAATTTACCACCCTTTCTTTTAAAAAACGGGCAAGTTAAACTTATCACATTGGGGAAAAGAGATTGAAATCCTGATACTCGTAAACGCAAATAATATATTTTCTCCTCTCCAGCCATTTTTTTGTCCCTGATTTTTCAAATGTGGATATCGAAGACTTCCGTATATATATTATTCCTTAATGTAAAATTTTATTTATCTTCTTTGTATATATATTAGTATTTTTAATAAGAATTAAATATATAAAAAAACATATTAATTAAGAAACAAAAAAAAAATTAAAAACGCTAACATACTAACATTTAAGTTTGTGTTACGTAGGCTAAAAATTCTACGATCGAAACGCTAGATGTCGACTGACTTTCTTAAACGCGTTGAAATAAAAAATTATTCGCTTCTTTTTACTCGTTGCATGGGGAAACGAAAACTCGAAACTTTTAATCTGACTCGTTCTTCTTTCGGTCATTTAGCGGAGCAGTAGTACCATCTAACTGAAGATATCCAGAAAAAGGATTGTAAAATTGACAAAAACCTCTCTTACCTTTGATTGATAATTTTAAATATCGATATCAAAAAATATTACGCTAGTTTAAACATATTATAAAAAAAACATCTAAAACATACAAAAAAAAAAAAAAGAATTTATATACAATGATAATCTAAAAATATCATAGCAACTTGGAATTTTTTCTCATAAAATTAATATCGTCGATGTTAAGCTCCTTCAAGGCCAATAATCGAAAATCTTGAATCACATCAGCGTCCACGGAATTAATTCCGAAAACGCCTTTGCGCAAAGCTTCGAATACGCAACACAAATTTAATTTATAATCCCAGTTTGGACGCGACAGTGTTCTTTCACCGCTCTCCGTGATAAAATTTATCGAAATGTTTTTCTTTAACGGGTATCGAACTCCCAACCGTCGAATATTCTCGCTTCCAGAGCTGCTGCTACCGCTGCTGCCGCCGTTGTTGTTTTCACTATCGATGTCGTTATTGCCTCGTGCGCTGATGTTACTACTGTAATTGGAACGGCGATAAAGTTGGCCAGTTTCGGTATCGATGCTCAAGAAATTTTTCCACGTTTTACGCCCGCAACACGTATCGCAACAAAAATGTAAAATTTTTTTGAACCAGAAAATCTTATCGTAAAAGTTTACGGTTCTTTTTATTAATTCGCGATCTCTTACAGTCGCGTCGTCGTGGTAAATGTATAATTCTCGATAGGGATTTTCTTCGACCACATTCTCGATCTCCGAGGGCCGAAAAAGATTTTTTTCGAGGCGTTTTAAATCTTGCGTGAAAAAGGCGATGGTCAACGTGTCGCGACAACCAACTCTTTCGCTTTCTTCCTCCTCGCGGGTATTAGGCGCGACCCATTTTTCAATAAATGCGTCGTTGGCGCGCTTGATAATCGAATCGATTAACTCCAGCGCCCCTTTCAGATGCGCTGTTCGCGCTATTTCGATGCAGTGACCGATCAGACTGGAGTATTCATCCGAATGATCGCAGCAATAATTGACCAATGAGGTATCGGATTTGTTGGAATCTGGAACAATTTTTATTATATTTTCGTGAAATATTTCGCCGTTTTCTCCCGTGACGCACGGACAGTTTTCGTAGCCTAAGAAAAATTCCATTTTCTTGTAAACGAAGTTCATTAGAAAACGCGTTTCCGGATGTAGTTTTATCGCTAAATCGTATTTTATCGTCGGCGCAATTACGTCTTGATCGACTCGAGATTTTAATCGAGGAAACAACTTTTTCAAGATGTCTTCTATAATACAAGTCTCTACTCTTTTTCTCCTGCTCCCAACATCTACTCGCAAAATTACCTCTCTTCTACAACCTTTGGATTTAATACTGATGCTTTGAAGGTCGAAATAAATATGCGAAGTATCGATCAATAACTTTCTAAACACTAATTTATACCGTTTCGAAAGATTGTCCATCAAGTGTGGCAGAAATTTCGCGTTTTCCTTTTTAGGTAAGAGAAACATGATTTTGCGAGAATGCGGAACCGAAATAACGAACGGGATATGCTTCGCTGAAATATTAATGCGGTTTATTCTTCCGAAACTATTAAAAACTCGTTCCAATTTATCGACAATTTCGAAATATTTCAAAATTTCCATCCATAAAGCTCGCTTAAACTTCTTTTCCTTTCTTTGTCCTATGTGCAAGCAATACAATTCGTAATCTTTTATCTCTAATAAAATCGAATCGTTTTTCTTCTCCGACACCTCGCCATTACTATTATCAGCGTCGTCGTCGTCGTCGTCGTCGTCGTCGTCGTCGACTAGCATCGGCCTCGCGAGGGGTTGACGATGAAGGTTATTATCTCGGTCACTATTAAACTTTTTGTCAATATCGATGAGGATATTTCTTTCATTATTTTTGGCAAACCCGTGAAAACGGTTCGCTAAATGGGGTAAAAAAATACGAAAGTGCACGTCGCCCCATAAGCGTATGTTCATGTTATACGTTTTATATCCTCTGATGAGCGACATCCTTCTCTCCTTTTGTCTACTTTCTTCGCGATTCTCTTTATGGTTCGAATATGAAATGCGTCTGAACTTTATACGTTTCTCGAATATATAATAAAATTTTATGATAAATAAATTTTTAAATAGCGAAGGTTAAAAAAATTTATCGTTGATAAAAATATTGTTTTTGGTAATCGATGAGTAATACTGCGCGTGCCAGCAATGTAACTTTTTAAAAATTATTAATTCGAATATAAAATAAAAAAAATTGAAAGATATTCTTTTTATTTTAATTTTTTAAATAACGCCAAAACATTTCGTTTATATTTATTATAATTTTGTAATTATTATTATTAACTTTAATTAATATTTTAGTAGCGTTAATATTAATAAATAATAGTATTCTGATAATCCAACCATTAATTAATGAAGCAACGAATTTCCGCAATATCCAATTTTTTATAGTTGTCCGTCGTATACATCATTATAAAAATTGTATTCTGCTCGATAATAAATAAATTTACTATTACCCATCCTTATTGCTAAACCGATAAAATCCATAGCAATCATTAAAAAAATCTGCGAGAATAGAAAAAAACATGAATTTCTTTAGCGCCTGGGCGACGCAAATTGACGAGTCTCTTTACGCCGTGAGCGTTCCGCGGTCGCAAATGATACATCATTATAAATCGGAAGCCGATTTTCTTAAAGAATATTTGACCTCGAATACAGTTCTCGTCGCCATCGATCTTCGAGATTCTTCGAACAGTGTAGAAAAAATGGAAAAAATGGTCGAAGCAATGAGAGATTTTCTAGAACGTTCGGGAATAGATGAAATCTATTTGGGTAAATTCTTATTCATTCCGAACGCCGAGGGAGAAACGAAGGACGAATTTCTTAAGCGCATCGATGAATTCTCTCGAATCCTAATGCGAAGCTCGAGTCTCTCCTCTCGGTTGATGAGTTTATATTACATCTTCGACGAATATGAGAGCGCCGAGTCGTTTAAAAGTGAAAAGCTTACAATTTTGGGGGAGAATACAATTCATTCGAGCCTCATTTACGTGAGTGATAATTACGCAGAGAAAGCGGAAATTGATGATAGCCTAATTCGAGAACCGTTTGAAATCGACATTATCTTCAACGAAGACGACGATGATGACGGCAGCGCCGCCACCACCAGACCTTCGCCAAAAATAAACATCGGCGCCTTGAAACGATGCTTTATCGAATTGGCAACAATTTTCACAACAAAAGCCTCAATTCTCCCAAATTATACGTGTTGGAAAACCGATTAGATTTAGACTCTCTTCTCGTAGATATTTTCGAGAAACACGAGAATTATTACTCGTCGTTTCCCGAGGTGTTGAGGAGTAACGTCGACGGATTTTCTATCGGTGAGGACGGGCGATTCTCGAAAAAGGTTAACAATTTTAATTTCGACGACTTCGTAGTATTTAAAAAAGAAGATTTTCGAAACTTACAAATCGAGTTTCAAGACGCGAAAGGCGCATCGAAAGCAAAGACGAACGAAATACTCTTGTTACTGGAGAGCCGAGAGGGGGTGAAAGAGAAACCGTCGACGTTAGGCGAGCACTCGCGAGAGTACGTCTTTCAAAAGAGCTTTATTTCGAATATGAATAAACAGTGGGTGGGAGAACTTTATTCGATTAATGATGATTCTGGCCGGGTCTTAAATAAGAGTATCGACCTCGTATTCGAAATCTATTCGAAGTTGTTTGAGAAATTAAACCGGAAGTATACCTCGAAACCCGATTTCGACGACGCAGAAGCAGCAGCAGCAGAAGCAGCCCCTCTTTTCACGACGCTTGAACGGAAATGGGACGACGACGACGATCCCGTTACTAGAAAGCGAAAAGCGAAAATATTGCTTTCTTCTTTTATCAAAAAATCGTATAAAGCGGATTGGATTCTACTCGGAAAACTGACTAATTTGAAAGGAAAATTGGAAAAGTAATTCAAATTTAATTAACGAAGAAAACGTCTGTTCAATTTTTTATTTATAAATATTTTCTAAAAATTTTCATTAACAAATAATTATAATGTATATAAAATAATAATAAAAAAATTATAAACTGCAATAAAAATATACAACATTTTTTAATTTTTTTATATAAACTCCTAATTTTAAAACATATACATTTAATAAAATAGAAAAGAATAAACTCAGAGCGATTGAAAAATAATATTTTTTTTTAATATATCACGCATCTAAAAAAAAATCAATCACGCTCATCATCATTATTTTTAACGACGATGGAGCCTTCAAATATAAATCTTTCGAGCGTGAGAAAAAATGAAACACACGTCAATCACCTTCGAGCTTACGCCATTGAAATTACTGGTTCGAAGTTCGTAGCAGCAGCAGCAGCAGCAGCAGATCGCGGCTATAGCGACGGCGACGGCGATTCCTTTTACGTCGTTAACGTACCACGGCCGAGTGATCGAGAAGAAAGAAGACTCGTTCGTCGAGAATATCTCTCCTTCAATCTTTTCGTTATCGCGTTCGATTCACCCTCGATCGCGATTAAAGATTTCGAAGAGGCTTTGCGAGCTTTATTTTCAAGTAACGCCTTCCATACCTCGTTGTTGAATCGTTTCATTTTCCTGCGCAGGGGCGAGGGTGAATCTCGAAAAAGATTTCTTTCGACCATAGAAGGTTATCTGAGAGAGAAACGTGTTCAAAACCGAGATTTAAAAGGGTACGTCGTACTAAATTACGTTTTTATCAGCGGCAGGGGCGGAGATGGCGACGGCGATAGTGACGGCGACGAGCCGATTAGGTGGTCTGATGGGATATCCTTTTCCAAAGAAGATATGATAACCCATTTAAATTTCATTTACGTCGTCGACGATTTCAACGGGAATCGCGAAAAAAGGAAAGGGGCATTTAAGCGTTACCGCGCCGACGGCGGCGAAGGCCAGCGTTCCTTCGACGCCCTAATGCAGTTTTACACCGAAATGTATAAGACTTTTCACAGTAAGAGTCTCAATTCTCCAACCTTCTACGCTCTCGAGGAATTGAACGAGATCGTCCCTTGTTTCCGAGATCTTTTGACGAAACGTGCTAATTATTACGCGTCGTTTCCGGAGGTATTGAGGAGTAACGTCGACGGATTTCGCGTCGGTAGCGATGGGAGGCTTTCGGAAAAGATAAATTATTTCTCCTACGGCGACTTCGTGACTTTCAAATCCGAAGACTTCGAAAATTTGAGAATTACCCTGTACGACGGCAAAGGCAACGCGTCGGCGGCGACGAGCGAATTCGTCTCGCTACCCAGAAAGGAGAGACAATTTCCGCCAATCGGCTCGGAAGCCGAAGAACACAAGAAAGAAGTGAACCTTATTTACGATATGAACAAACAGTGGATCGGGGAACTCTACGTCAACTGCCGAGGATGCGATATTCGCGTAATTGACGAAAGCGTCGATTGCGTGTTCGACATTCTATCGAAGCTCGTCAAGCGTTTTCGCAGGGTATCTTTTCCCAATACTCGTCACGTTTATGAAAATCGAGCCAAACAAATGGAAAACGCGAGACTTTTGCTCGATTCCTCGGTCGCGAAGTCGCGCGATTTCGAACTGGACCTCTTGGAAAAATTGACTAATTTGAAGGGAAATTTAGAACACGACCGCCGCGCGACCTATTCTAAAAGAAAGCTCGTTTGGAAGAATCCATTCCATCATTCCCAGCGTATAACTTAAAAATGTATTCGTTTACGGTGAAATAAAAATTCTTTAATGCAATATATGTATATACCGTTTCATTTATTCGATGGGATATATATATAAAAAAAATATCTAAATCTACTTTAAAGAAATATATGTGCGATGCATTGGAGAGTAGTTGCCGCCGATTTTTATTTCTTTAGCTTACTCTCACGATTTATATTATATTTTTTTAAAAATATACGGGGATGATAATAAAATAAATATATTTTTAAAAACTTTATTTTATATTTCGTTGTTTAAAACGTTTTACACAAAGAAATGATTTAGTTTATGTAGTTGTCTTCCAAGAAAAGAGAGGATTTCATTGTTCTTCATGTAATTTTTCAATCGGTCTATAAAAATAAACGACGATGAAAAATTTTCGAAACTGTATATCGTACTACGCTGACGCGCGTAGATTCGTTGAAGTGCGATCTTCTTTAATTGTTCGCGAAACAAATATCTAAAAAAAATGGATCACCTTTCGATCGAGCAACAGCATCAGTGTCATCTGGGAGTACGGTATATATCGGGTGTATCTCGCACAGGATTCTTCATTAACAACAATTTATCTACGCTTTACTAAACAGCGGATATTGAGAAAGCGCGGATAGATCGACCTTCTTAATCGTGTGGGGTTAACGACGATGATGAAATGTCGCATCGTCGGCGTGACGAAGGGAAAACGAAGAATGAAAAATTGCTAACGTGGAACATCGTATTTGTACATTCGTCATTGACATCGTTACGCCGGCAAAATCGCCGCTCGTCGCTTTCAATCATTCGCTCATTTTGAATATTGCATTAGGTTGTTTTCTAAAACGGCCTCAGGAGATCGAATTTTTTAATGCAGTCGCGTTTACTTATTCTTTTTTTTCCAGTGAACCCTCTTGTCCTTCTCGATAAGACTCTACAGAGGCCCCCAATCGCTTCGTGCCTACCTCCTTTCGCCCAAAACGCTCGCGAGAAAAGTCCTTTAGCTGGTTTCGATTTTTTTTTTATGGAATAGGGTAAATTTCCGCAGCGAAAAAAGAACAAAATCGTGAACGATTCTTTCCCACGGGCGTAATACGTAGCGCGCAGTTGACGTTTTCCAGAAGCCGTTTACTCTAGAGGAAGAAAGAAAATAGCGGAAGGGTGCGGTGCGCGCGAGTCGATGATAAATTGTATTTTCAAGCACTTCATTCGATCCATTATACGTTTGGGTGTAGAATTTTCTCCAAAATCCGGATCCAGCTCCTGTTCCAATTCGTATGTGTCTTTGTTACGTTGCTGCGAGATAACGAATACGTACGAATGGTAAAGAATTTTCAACTTATTCGCGAAGAGTTAGCGCGACGCTCGCGTTAAAGAAACGTATTATTGATTTTTTACATATTTTAGGTAATGTTTTTTCTCCGAGATATAAAAATAATGACGACGACCCCCAAAAAAGGTTATACTAGGGTTCTTGATGGAATAGTTGGCCTGTTGGTTGATTATGTTGTATCATGGCGGCTTTGTCTACTTTCACTTCCTTCTCACTTCTCTGCAATACTCGAACTCATCGTTTTCTGTTCCAACGGATAAAAAAAAAAATTAATTAATAATATGATGATTTATCTTTTTGTAGTAAATCGGAAGTAAAGCAACCAATGATTAATCGAATTTGCTACGCTTTCCTCATTCACTTTTGCTACTTATCGGGATTAGATATCGCGTTAACGTATTTCATACGTGTGAACTTTCTCGTCTTCCTCGATAAACCCTACCTCTTTCCACTTAATTTTGGGGGTTTGGTGCCAATTAATTTATTTCATCTTCCCACTATTTCTAAGACTCAACGCGGAAAAAATGTCAATATTCCCAAAAGGTTTATTTATACTCGGGTTGAGATTCCACCTTCTGCGGGAAGGTTAATGGTTTGAACGCAAGCCACGCGTCTAATTTCATAAATTATTTCGTTTGTCTTTTTATCGCTTTAATAAAAATGATTTAAAAAATATTATATTTATTATTAACAATTTTTTTATAAACTTTAGAAAATAAGCAGGAAAAAATAGATCGACTCATTCATTAAAAAAAAAAATGGAATATTTATTAAATGATTTAATTGTTTTTTTCTTCCATCGATTTCGAAAACTATTCGCGGAAAAAGAATAACGCAAGTCACGAATAATACGTTTGAACAAAGTAAATAAACGGTGAACGAGCTCTGTGCCCTGTCTCAAAAGTGTTCTATTTTCACTAAGCGTATTACCGTGTGTATATCATGATCCGTCTTAGCAAATATACTTCGATACAAGATATTATACAATGGGAAATCAAGATCCCAGGATGTGGAGTTTCATTCTTATATAAAAGAAACCCCAACGGATCGGAATTTTTCACGTGCGCTAGTCATTCACCGTATTATAGCGCCAAACGTGTTTTCATGAGCGCAGACGAATTACTCCGCATATGTAAACACGCTGAAGATTGGACTATGGAATACTTTAAACCAAACCCTGTTTTAAACTGGGAAAACGCGGTTATTAGCAAGAGCGAGGAATCCGAGACCAAGCAACTTATTCTATCCTTTTCTAAACATCTAAACACAATCAGAATGGAAGTTCGAATATGGGAAAGGCCTAATGGATCAGATGGGTTTGAACCTACATCGTATGGATTCTATATTTCTGGATTGCCTCAGATAAAATATATGTCGGAAGTGCGTAGGAGGGTATTAATGCAAATGAAGAAATCGGAATTGCTGTC
The DNA here is from genome assembly GCA_015478945.1 of Trachelipus rathkii. NCBI lineage: Eukaryota > Metazoa > Arthropoda > Malacostraca > Isopoda > Trachelipodidae > Trachelipus > Trachelipus rathkii. The sequence goes on along the minus strand of JABUQX010011285.1, from coordinate 51,585 downwards.
TAATTATGTAACTGTCACTCATTACACGCTATACCAGGAATATTGCGCGTTTAAGAAAATGATGACCGACGATTCTGAGGTTATCATTGAACGCTTCTTAAATTCTATTGACGTGCAGAAATTCATTTATCTACTTAGAAAACAATGGCGAGAAAGTATTTACGCTGATGATCCATGATTGTAAACATTACTATATATCGAGATGAACTTTACAAGTGCTACAGGATGTATGCGAGTTAAGCAAAACTACCTATTTATAACGATGAAAGAGAAGATAAATATACATATTATTTAAACTGATGTAATGTAAAAGGAAATTATATAATATATATAATATATATATATATATATATTAATATATATAGAATTATATATATATAATATATATATATATATTAATAAGATAGATATATATACATATATAATAATATATAATAATATCAATAAACCTAGTAGTAAAAATAGTAGTAATATTATATTTTTAATTATGTATAAATATAAAAATGAACAAGTTGATTTTTCTCTCCTTAAATCCTTTTTCCTTATATATATATATATATATATATATATATATATATATATATATATATATATATATATATATATATATATATATATATATAATATATATTATATAATATATATATATATATATATATATATATATATGCAAAGAGCTTACGTATATCAAGAGTTAAGTGTATATAATCCTAAAAATCTATATGTCATTACACCAATATGAAAATTTTAAGCTTCGATTTCGATGGTGGGATCGAATTGAACGTTGATTCTGTGTTGGGTGGCATAGTCTTCTGAAATGTATTTGAAAGGAGCCTCGTGGTCATATATATCCTCCTCATGCCAGCCGCGATGTTAAATATTTGTTAAAATAATAATAAAGGTTACTAATAAATATAATTTTGAAATCTTTATTTTTGAAACATAGAAAACCCAAATGATATTTTTTTTATACAATTAAAAAGCTAGCTCCTAAAAAACGGTTATTCCCTCGTAAGGATAGAAAAATCTTTTGGCGATACGACCACCGGGAGAACTCGTGGTAAATTCTTTGGGGATAGTCGTCATGAATTGACGCATTTCGCTTTTACTTATTAATCTCAAACGCATTCGGTATCTCCTTTTTCGTGCTTCGATGGCTAATTCGTGAGTTTTCCAAAACTGGGTGGTTGAGTGTTTCGAAAAACCAGGGGTTCGGCAACAAAATGTAAAGAAAAATCTTCAATTTCATTTTTTTAGTAATTTTGTAATTTTTATGTATATATATATATACATATATATTCATTGTGAAAGGATAGGGGTTTATGGAATTAATTTTATTTATTCTTGCCCCTAAAAAAAATATTGGAAAACACTGATTTAGCGAATCTTCAATTCCGATCGTTCGTCGCTGATTTAGAGTTTTCGATGACGGAGTAACGACAACGTTAACAAGTACGAAACATTTTGCGTAATATTTAATATTTCTCATTTTTATTTCCTGTCTTTGTATATAGTTACGAAAAGTTTTATATTATTATTTAGCGAAAGTAATTTCCCTGGCGTCATTGCTGCTGTTGCTGGATCGAAGCTCGTTTAAAATTTGCGTAGCTTCCCCGTGACATAATTCGTACAAAGAAAACGGACTTCGAGACTTTCTTTTGTTCATTTTTCTCGCTAGCTAAAAATTATCATTGTAATGAGCGAGAGAATGAATGAGCGGCAGTCAGGCAAAACCGGTGGCTTTACGAAGATGACGATGAATCATTCTTTATTCCATTCGAGCTTCCTTAATCGTCATTTTCCTTCCTTGCCGGCGATGCAAATTTTCATCATCGTCGACTGTTGCGCCGCGATTAAATGAAAGCCTAACTTCTCCTGGCGCCGCGCCACTCATTCTTCGCTCTTTTTTACGACATAGATAGATTGTTGCTAATGTAAATATTTGAGTATGTTGAAAGAGTCACAATCTATAAGCGTTTTCTCCTCGACCGAAATATAATAGTCGAGACAAATTGATTTAAAAATGACTCCTTGAAACATCCTACTCATTTTTCAGAAAAACCCGTCTCGACAGCCATAAGGGGAGATCGAATTACTACATATCGATGCCGACGAACATATCCCGTCAAACTACGATTGGATATTTCTTTTCTGCAATTTTCTTATTTTTTTTATAGTTTAAGCTATATAAATATTAACAGAACAAGGTATATCTCTCGAAATTTTTATATAAATTTTAGAAAATAGACTGTGAAACTTTTTTTTTGTTAAAGCTTAAATGAATAGCGAATAATTAAAAAGTTTTAAAAATATATTTATTTTTTTATCATTTTCCTTTTTTTTACCCAATAAATAAAATATTTTAAATCATTGAAATTAAATTTAAAAATTTGCAAAAGCTGAACGGCGAGATAAAAAGAATACGCGTTGATCGTAGGAAGTCTTCTCTGTTCCCGATTAACGATATTTGTCCTAGACGACCGAACCACGGTCTATCGATCTATCTCGAGTCCATTCTCAGTAATATAACGTTTTGAAAGAGTAAATTGTTCGGAAAAAAAATGAGGCCGCTTTGCGAAGTGAATTGCCAACTCGATTGCCGGGCGACCGTTCCGCCTAATTTGGTTCTACAAAATTTCGAAGCTTATCGGAAAATTGAGGATGAACCGCAACGCCGAGAATTTATCGCGTCGCGTATTTCGCCCAATTTGTCGAATCTCGCCGGCGGTAGGAAAAGAATAATATCCTTAACAGCCACAGACGATTTTGACGACTCGTTTTTCCTAGATGTCGACGTGCCCCGTACTAAGAGGGCTCGCGTTTGTCGAAACTATTTTAAGAGAGCGTATCGCATCACGGATAGACCAATAATGGTCGCCATCGAAACTAAAAGAAGAAAAGAAATCTATAAACTAAACGAAATGTACGAGAAAATAATAAATAGAAAGTATGACGGGCTATACGATAGGTGCCCCGCGTGCGACGCGTTTTTCGTAACCGATGACGAAGAGGGGATGAAGCCTTATAGGAAAATATATCGTTGGCACGCGAATGAAACGCGCGCGTTATACAGAATGAGGAAAATGGAGGAGAAAAGGGCCGGGCAGAATTCGATCGTCGTTCGCTTGCGATTGCAGAAACCGATCGAGAGAGAGGTGGTGGTCCATGCGCGGGACGCCGGTGGGGGTTGATTGTGGCAGTCGCTCTCACTATCACCATCTCGCCCATCATCATCATCATTCATCAACCACATCGTTATCATCATCACATCATCATCATTCATCATCATCATCATACATCCACCTGTTCGATGTCCCTTATCCTAACGGGTACGCGTAAAAGAGCCGATCCATAGATAACCTGCAGTTGGTATAATTTCTCATAATTCACGCGTCGCAGAAGGAGATACACGTAGTCTGCGACGTTACTTCTACGTGTGGTCAGCGCACAAGGCTCGATACGGAACCAACTACCAGGGTTTCGTCCGGAAGGTATCGGTTCTTAGCGCGCTCAGCAACATTTATGAGAAAAACAGTCTCCCGAAATTCGTAATAAAGACGGTATACTAGCTCCCGTATTTCCACTTTTTATTCCACGAAATTTATCACGATACCCGTAAAGAATACGAGTCCATGGCCATTGCATTGCTAAGGAACGTCATTCCAAAAATATAATGTAACAGCTCTATTACGCATAACCCTTAGATTAATCGAACACATATTATTCCTAATATTCGGCATTGATGTTATATAAACCCCGATTAGGACAGGTTGTTTGAATTTAAGTCCGAGAATGATCAGAACCCATTCGTTTCTCCCGAAAGATGTAATCGATGAACTGATTAGGAATAAGGGAATTAGTGGATATCGACCGCGGTCGTTACGCGTGCCATGAACGAAGCGTGGTTGCCGTACTTACCGACTTGAAGCGATGGGTTAAAACTTATGATCAAGATGGTGGACTCAGATTTAAGAACAATTCTCGAGAACACAATAACTTAACGAAATCGATTTTTCACATTCTTGGTAGATAAAAAAAAACAAATGTGAAATAAAAAAAAAGAAAAAAAAAAAAAATAGAGAATAATAATTTAATAAATAAACGTATAGAGGAAAAAAAAAACACAGAAAAACAAATAAAAAAAAATAATAATAACAAAAAGAAAAGAAAGTTCATATATATAAAGCATCAAAACAAATCAAGAAAGAAAACACATTAAAAAAAAGACAAAACGTTTTAGAATTAGAACATAGTAAAAAAATTCATATCTGAAATTTGGATGGTAACAAGCAAGTCTAAAAAAAAAAATTTTATATGTTTTTTTAGGTATATGATATATATAGTTTGGTATTGATTATAACGCCCACTTATATAAAATTCATTATACTCATATATATATAGGTATAATACTATTTTTCACACTTTTTCAAATTTTAAATGTTTAACTAAAAAATAGTGAAGTTATATTTAACTTATATTTTTTAAAATATGTCATCATCAAATTTTTTATATATAGATTTAAACATATTATAAATTAAACGAAAAAAACTAGACTTTTTTACCTATTTTATTTATTTAATTGGTTATTAAAAAACAAAAACAAAATAAATCAAATAAGTCCAGACCTCCTCTCTAGTGTAATAGAATAACTATAGTAGTGAATAAATAAATAGAAGCACGATATAGATTTTATTAAGAAATTATGATATAGAGTAAACAAACCTATGCATACTGCTCGAGAGTATTATATTATATGTGAATTCGGAACCAGAAAACCTTTGTCAAAAATATTTTTAAATAGTAATTATTTATTAGAACCTTTTATACTCCTCATATATATATATAGTAGAATGTAGATATATATATGGAGATAAAAAAATAAACGTTTCGTTATATCTATCTTAAGTCGAAGTTTTTTTCAAGTGAAACCAAAAAAAAATAATTTGCGGAATAATCTAGGATTACTTTCGCGTATGTATCCATTAAAGTGTTCTATACCTAGCGCTAGTCGTATATAATATCACGGTGCTAAGGATGTAGTAAGTAGAATCCCGAAAAACTGCGGTATATCGCTATTATAACCGTACTCGGATCAGTTTTTGGAAATCATGGTACGATCCAGATATCCGAAAAATAATAAAAGCTTAAAAGTGTATATATAGTATATATATATATATATATAATATAGTATATGATTAGTTTATATATATAATATATATTGATTTTAGAAACTACCCTTCTAGTTATATCACTTATTATATTCATACTCAGTATGTCATATTAATAGTATATATATATATATATAATATATGTTATGTCCCAAATAAGGATGCATTGTTGAATGTGGCCTTCTAAGGATTTATTTGTCTATACCTTCCTTATCGAAATTCGTGGTACTTTGTTGATTGTACCGTATTATTAGGACTAATTAGGTATATTGAAGCTTACTTTCTGAACATAATACAAGTATCATTGCTCGATTAAACAAGTATTATAGTAAGTTACAACTACGTCTACCTACCAGGCGATTTATGTGCACCCTGTTGGGCGAAGGTTTTAGTCACGCTAACACTAGTCAGTACTTGCTTTGCATTCCCAACGTGTCTTCTCTTCGTTTTAATTTAAATTTAACCATCTCGACTTAGAAAGAAAACACTAAATTATTTATGCAACCCTTCTGTCGCCTATAGTCAGAAGTATAGCTAAGTTATACCCGGAAAGTTTTCTTTTTTCCTGAAGTATAAACGTGGAGTCTTAGTGTCTCTATGTTTCCGAGTCTTACGTACCGATCACCCGTGTCTTACAAGCTGGATTTATGAATTGTGGTCAATATCGTATCCCAAATTGATGACCCTGTTCAAGTTTCATTGTTTAGTAAGTCAAGGGAAGAAGTTTTTTTAGAAAATCACAAGCGGAGCTGGAGAGATCATGGGCGTGTATTATGATGAGGAGCTGATCCATAGAATTTTGTTTGATAACGTTATTTTATGTTGTACAATTTATAAAGTGGTGTGGAAGAACACTGTTTGAGGGATAGATGTGTAAGTGTACTAATGTTGAATGATATGTTTGTGTGATTTAATTATTCGTTTTTATCTTCGCCGGAACCCACGATCGGATTATATATCTACGTAATAATTGAGCATCGGTGACGCGCTGATATTCGTTGTGGTGTTGGACAGGTGAAGATGCTGTGTGACCACAAAAATAACAAAATAAACGTGGGGTGATCACGTTTGCAGGAGCAATCCCCAATCACGGACCAAGCTTGAGCTAATTCATTGTGATGCACTCATGTACCAATGGTTTTCTGGTTTGTCAACACAATTCTGTTAATAAGGAATTATAACTAAAAATCTTTTTATACATGCTACCCTTTTTTACTGCTAGACCGATTTTATAAACCACAATAATTTCATATAATGGTCATACAAAAAGTCGGGTGATCTCACGCTGCTGATTTTTCATTTTTCGATTGTTGTTGCTTTTTTTGTCACTATCCCCACGGGATCATGGAATTTTATGTGGTTTGGTATGTCTTGTATTGAATTGAATTATTTGGAATACTCTGAGTTCCTTCTTGCTTACCCCACTTTCTTCTTCGCACTTTTTACTGTTTTTTCCTCTGATACTATCATCTTTTCGTCCGGATCGTTTCCTTTCCTTTTTGCATTTTACCCCAATTGCATCTCAAAAAAGGTCAACTAGCTTTCTATCTTCCTCTCCCATCATACTTTTGTGTGGGTAGCGTAGCTATTTAACGAAACGCAGTTATGGTTAAATTTAAAGTATTTGGATTAATCGCCACTATTCAGTTTCAAACAGAAGATAGTCTTACTCACTACTTTGCCGGCTCTTTTAAAGGAACATGTGCCTGTTGTCCTATACGTATAAGATTTAGGCGTATATTTGTTTCAATAGTTTCTCCCGTGTGATTATAATACACACCATTCCTTCAGTAATAAAGATCATGATCCACAGTCCAATATAAATATTTTCTAAGCCACGTGCTAATTTCCATTGGCGAAACACACCACGTATAATGTCGAGTGTTTAAACTTCACTCTTGGACTTGCTGTGTTACAGGATGAATTCTTATTACCTTCTGCGAAATAATATGTAATGCTGATTGTTAAAAAAACCGACCGTTTAAGAGGATATCCTTCAGTCGAGAGGAGTTTCTTGTTAACCAGAGGTGTTTTGAGTTCGTCTTAGTTATAGTGGACTACAAAGGCTTATAGATTTTCGAAGTATTCACCCAACACTTTCAGAGAGAGTTGAGCCTTAGAAAAATTTAAAAATTTATGGGACAATTGCCTTAATTTAATCAGTTTCTTTACCTGATATTAGTAATCGAAGAATTCAAAAGAAAAAAATAAAAAAATACTGAGCGGCAAAAACGAGGTTCAAATTTTTAGTTTTCTCGAATCTTGTTCTGACCCCCGGCGATGCAATGCCAAGAGAAATTTTTGTGTGGCCCCATATTTTTCCTTCGTAAAGAGAGACACACTAAATTTGTGATAAAAGTGAATATAAAATAGATGACCATTGCCTTCGCGCACTTGGCTTCTTTGTTTTTCATTATATTTGAAAAAAAATTGTAATTGTACGGTATCTCAAAAATATCCCTTATTATCCTATTATAAAATGAATTTTTAAAAAATTTTTCTAATTTTAATATTCAAGAATCTAATACGTAATTAATATGAATATTTAAAAACGTAAATTACCATAAATAATTCAAAGAAATTAATGTGACACACCATCTCAATATAGATTAATAATTTAGAATAAAAATAAGAAAATCTATCTCTAAGAGGACCATGCTTTGCACAACATTTTGACTCATTTTTTATTCTATTTCCAGATTACCTTTATTTTATACTATATTTTAACTTACGGTCTAAAAAATTTATTTACTTCCGTGCTCCAGAAACATGACATTAGTTCTATAATGTCGGAGACGCACTTGTAAACGTGTAAAAAATAATGGAATTTATTTTATTTTATATAATTTATATATTAATATCATATTATTATATATAACCTATTGGATGATGTTAATTTTCGTACTTTATTATAAACTTTCAAAAATAATAATATTTCTTATTAATGAACTTGGGTACACTAATGTTTCATTTACTTATAAACTACTAGTTATTATTTTTTCTTATCTGCAATCACTCTGACATATATACTGAAATAATACTCTCGGCTCTAATAGCTCGGGTTTATATATTCTTATCTTCTCACATCATACTAAAGCTTCTTATAATACAGGAGTCCACTGTAATTCCTATCGTAATAGTACTGGCTTATATATATATTAGTATTTGTATTATCACCAAAATTAATAAAACAATGGTAATATAGATGACACTATATATATATTATTATATTATAATTGTGAGTTATATCATATATAATATATATAAATATCTCCTATATCACAACTATGATAGTTATTATGAGTATACAGTTCATTATCTATATATATATTAATATATATTAATAGTATTATATATTATATATATTAAATTATAATAGTTTAGTACTAACATACACTTATAATATATATTGTTTTCGCATCTTCATAAGAGAAATATTCTTAGCTAGCTTACTCTCTCTTACGTATAGTCGGGCTCCAGACTTATTGAGGTGGTTTGTCGTTAACCCTTTGTCCTCTGTAAACTATATTGTGCTACATACTGTAGCTGTATTTAGTGTTCCATTGATTGGCCGTACTCATTTGTCATACTTGCTCAAAATTGGTAGTGCTCAATTACAAATATCAGTTTTCTCCCAGAAAGCGCATGGAAAAAGATTTTGTTGATGTATATATGCATAACCAATGTAAGTAATGTAGACAAAAGTCTCTTCTCCAAAAATGGCCCTATTACTTTATACATGGGTATATTGTTTGTGCAAAATGGTCTTCTACAAAACTCCGCATGTGTGGAGCCGCTCTTTTATCTCTTTACATCAGGGTAACGATAAATATACGTATTATACTCTTACTTTTCGTGAGGATATGCTAATTAAAATTTTATCGTTTATCTATTTAGGCTGAAGTATATTTTTCAAGTAAAACCTCAATAAAAAAATATAATTGAATTTCAAAGTTATATAAAAAAATTGTATATTTAAGTATATCGTTTTGACTTTAGTCTCTTAATTTTTACTTATAATATAATAATCTAATAATCATCACACGAAACTACAGTCTCACTCATGTTTTTTATTTTTTAGTATTTGTTTTATAGAAAATATTTTACTTCAGTTTACCTTTCAAACATTATATCCTATGTAAGTTTGTTTTTATTTAATAAAATAATAATGATTAAAAATTTATTATTATTAGTACTTGAATGTAATAAATTTATTTCTTTATAAAAATAATAAAACAAAATATAAACGTTAAGACTGTCGTTATTCTTTGTTTTAATACTTTTCTATTTATAAATTGTATATTTTTTATAAATGCCTTTTCCGTGATCCCGTACGATTTTTGCTGCTATGGGTTTATATACACATATTCTGTACGAAAATGCACGGTTCGGATCAGTGGCATTTAGCGCACTATGACTGCTTGGTGCGTTAAGTCTTCTAGAGAGCGTTGCTACTCATGAGTGCGTGCCTGGAGGTAATAGTTTTAAAGTTCTCAAAAAGTAAACAAGTCTATGTGGGTGAATAAAATGTGATAATATCAGTAATAGTTCGTTTCTTTATACTGTGGTTATCGTCATAGTGTCATAAATTATATATTGGATATTCTCTCTCGTGGAAAAACCACTTGTGTTATATAAGAAATATAATATTAATAATAAATACAAATATAATAGAGATAAAATAATATTAATAATTGTGACAAGAGCGAGTGAATGGAAAGTTTACTTTAACCTACACAATCCCAAAAAATAATTAACAAATATAAAGTTAAATAATAATCACAATAGAACATAAATAAAAAGAATTTCCAACTCCTAATTTAAATAATAATGAATAATAATAAAATATAATAAATTTATATCATATATATATGTAGAGAATAATAAAAAATTGTAAAAATAATATAAACAAATATAACAAATAAGTTAAAATTTAAATATTATAAATATAAATATAATACAATAAAGAAAGACAAAGCACCATTTTTAGCCACCACTACTGATATAGAATTGTATAAAGTGATTTAACACACGTTTGCTTTTATTCTCACTAGGATTACAATCTAGAGAAGCGACCACCCGACTGGGATACTCAAATGATTTGAGCAACGACCAATGGAAATTATGATTGAGTAATAGTAAGTATCACTCGATTAAATAAATGTGGTAGAGATGAAAATCGCTAAGTAATAATTAACTATGATAATTAATAGAGGTCATTCAGACCTCATACGGAAATCGATAAGCGGTAAAATAAATACGAGGTAAATATTTGGTACGATATATCTATTGTTTAAACTATACAGGTTTGTTAAACTATTTTCTTTTCATGTAAAACGATAAAATCGTATTTATAATAAAGAAAGGATAAAATTATATAAACTTTATTTAAATCGAAAAAGATGGGTTTATAGATATATTATAACGCATAGCTCCCGTCTCTATATACGGAGATACTGGTTCTTAAGTGTAAAACGTGGATCGTTCGTAAAGATTGCGGATATCGAATCTCTCATATAGGAATTTTTAATACGTCGTCTTGTCGGATACTGTAAATTCCTCACACAAGGTGTAATTATCACGCTAGGTGTATTTTGCATTATTCTTGGAGTTCTTTTTCGCTAAAGTGTACTATAGTTTAAGGTTATGGAGGGGAGTTAAACCTTAAAAAATTTTTAATCCTATTGTTTTCGAAATGTAAGTATACTCAGCTTCGCCGATCGGATTAAGCATATATACTTTAAATTTGTAGGTGTTTACACCGTATCCGTCACAACACTTTCGTCACGACACCTGAGATTAGTATGGCCGTCATATCGAGCGTCGCCGGGCGTCACGGAATGTAGTGGGTAGTGTTCATCTTCTGCGCGCGACGGAAAAGAATGTAGGTGTCTGTGCAACATCGAATCCACATTTAAGCTGAAGTAGACAGCGCGGGCGGAGTATTATTTACGGCTATAGGAAGGAACGACATTATTTGATCGCACGCTCGATCCCATGCTCCATGTCGTAATCTCCGCCGCAAAGAGGACTCGAAAAAAGTTAATGCTTGTGCAGTCTTTTGCGCGAACTTAAAAGAAATTTTCTATTTCGTCCGAATTGTGATAAGGATGGTGTGTAGCAGCGGCGGTTCGAGATGTTTCGTTACAAAAGCAGTTAACCTTCTTTAATAGCAGATTTAGCGATAGGGCGCAAAAACGAAGCGTGAGAGTTCCGCTTCATGCGAGAGGTCTCCGATCCGGGATAAGGTATGGTTAGAAAGTAGTTGATGATATATTGCGTACGAGTGTAGGCTGGATACCGTCAATCGCGTTAGTTCCCTCGCTGGAAAGACATCTGGATATGTACGAAATAATCTCAAATCGTTCGAATCAAATTGCAGAGGGTCTCTTACGCTCTAACGCCTCGTGGGACAATCATTCTGTGGTAGTGTCCTAAATTCTGTCGCGAAAGAGTTTTATGGCACAGGTAAAAAATCGCCCGATGTGCATTAGTATTATACCGGTGTCGAGAAGTATAGTACGTGTCCGACGCTCACGAGGAAGAAAATATCATCAGCAAATCCTGTCACTACGTGAAAGGGTGTAATCGGTCTGCTCTGATGGGTAGAACGTGAACTTTATTCGTGTTATTCCACGCACTACATCACGCAATGATGTTCTCTCCTGTTAAATAGTCGTTGTCTGTACCTGCTACCGTATCAATTCAGTAGCGTGTGACATATAGTATTTCGTTGCGAATCGTACTTGAAGACCTATATAGGTTTCTATACGTGTTTTCCTGAACAATTTTTATCACTTCTCTCTCTCGACTCTCGTCCTACTCTAAAAGTTTATCCTAGAGAAGATTTCGTCAAATAATGAGTCATTATCTTCTATGCTCGACTTTTAGGTAGAATATTGACGACCATTAAGACAACCCTCTATGTTAGTGTGTGCGTGTGTTGATACTCTCACGATATTATTTCTTGTGGATTTATAATATGTATTATGTTTGTGGTAAAAATTTCTCAGCTGATCATAGACACATAAGTCCTCCAACACTCTCGCGACTCTTCTCGTGGGTCGCGGCAATCCTCCTACTCTCCATATAATATTTTGTAAATACATGTCAGACTCTCTCGGATATTTATAACGTTGATAGTCTATGTATGTTATTACTCGTTATTAGAGCGATAGGGATCATTGGGTGGTATTAGTTCATGTCTCATCGATTTGTTCGTATATATGACCTTACGGTCGGTGAGAAATTAATCCTTACAATATTCTGCGAGCCGATTAAAATTATATCCTCTTCGGATACGTACGTCGGGTCTGTTACTTATCCGCAGCATATGGTGTCGAACTTATAGCCGACAAAGTTATATGAAATTTCGGGTAGTACAATGATCCGCCGCTTACGAGGAAGTTGCATATTTAAGCTGTCGCGGCTCTACTTAAAAGAACAGGATTTTTTATCAGCCCTCCCTGATCGAATAGTACACGATGCAGAAGGAATCTCGAACGATAATAATTCGCGTTGATACGGTACATAGCTTACTATACGTCTATGTAGAGACTCAGATACCTCCATAAAAGATAAGACATCGAAATAAAATGTATAATAATAAATATAACTGAGATTATAAAGTGTAAAAGTAATTTGGACTAATGACGATCGACAGAACGATTAAAATAATAGATACTGATAATAATATTTACGTACTTTACCTATTCCGATGAGTACGCTGCGAAATTTCGAAATATCAGTTGTGCAAGCTGTTTCTATCGTAACTGTAAAACTGTGGGCAAAGTTTACTGCTCTCCGAAAACATCGTTCCTACGAGAAATTTTTTCCACTGTGTATTAATTTTCATAAACTCGAAAGGGATAAGAACGCAGAAATGTTTTTACCCTCGACGAAGATTATATAGGCAGTTAACTGACGGTTTACAGAGAGAAACTACGGCGCCTTCTCAGAGCATATCTCGATGTGTAAAATAATATGTGCTCGAACTCGTTCAAGTTTTAACGATGAAAGAAATAAATTCATTTAACTCGCTATCGATTGAAGGAATATTCAAACTAAAGAATGCGTGTTCCCCGACATTTATATTTCATATTCGTTTTCTAAAATTCTCACTCTAATTCCATACATAATTTCACGACCTATAAATGGATTTTTTAACTCTTCAGTGTAGTCGCGAGTGTTAGATACGGTAATATGTTGCTGACGGTAATTGTACTCGCAGAGGCGTCAAAAAATGCGTTACACCTCCATAAATCGACTCTTTGTTATTCCTTTTTAGTTTCTCGAACAAATTTCCTTAAATAACTTGATAGCTCACACTAACGGTAGTGTAAGGTATATATAGTGTTGAGGATAAGTATCGATAGTATTCTACTCCATGATATTTTAGATAAGGCGAGAAGTTATAATTTACTAATTAGAAGTGCCACAGCTAAGATTCTATATAATAATATGATTTATACTCGAGGAATACAATTATTACGGCTCAGTACTTAGAAATATTGACTCAGGCAATACCGGGAAGTGAAATCTTATAATTTTCGTGGAACCTCAGCTACCGTTTAAGATATTAAGGATAGTAATAATTTCTCTATGTTTAATAACAATGAATAGAGCAAGTATTAGATAAATATACTCGGGCACACCGAGTCGTGTACGTTTTCACTGTCTTTTCAGTTTTTTATTTGGAGAGTTCTATTTAATCAACAACTATTTATGCTCAGTTAAATAAGCCGCAGTAATTATCTATGACACACACCGTATTATCCATTTGTCTTTAGTCCTAGTGATTGGTTATAAAAAGAACGTGCATGGGACTTCTCTCACTCCTGCACATTCTTCAGTTGAAACGTTTCTTCTAGAACAGTACGTTAATAAACATGCGCGCTGCGCACGGAATTGAAGATTACGAATAAGAACTCGGGCGTTGGGAATGGCTGCTAATATCTAGATGTCCGTCACAGCCTCACCTCCTCGCTTCTAAATTATTGTACGGCACTGCAGATGGCGTCTCTCGTGGAATAGAAGTAGAATAAACCGTAATAGAGTAATACACATAAAAATAATCATGAATTTGTGGAAGATATATGAGAAAAAATATATCAACAAAAATGTGATAGAAAAATAGATTAATATTTTATGTATTAAATTGTCTCTAAAACTATATATATGCATCGTGTGTGTGTGGATATGATGACTCGGTTGATAGTGATTTCCGCTCACATTGTGTTCACCTTCAAATTTGTCCAAAAACATTACATATCATCTGACATCGAATAAAAAAGCCGATTAAATGATGTGCGTCATATCTCTTTGGTAGACATAGTTGCAACACATCATAGGCGATTATTATATAACGTTTCAGAGAATTGAAGTTAAAGTAACAAATGAATAAAACACTGAATACACTCGAAATAATTATAGAAAACACAAAATTATAACCTCATTTACGTTGCTAATTAGATTAAGCTATTTTCTAGATTATGATTTCAGTAATGTGATGAGATTTATACTAGGCAAGGGTCGTGATTATAGACGATTATTTGTAATGGAAGGACTCCTAGTCGTTTTTTCTTTGAAAATCGTACTACCGTCAGTTAGAGTGTGGAATATTAAGTAAAAGAACATAATGAAAGATTATCAAATAAACTGTATAATATAGAGGGTATGATTGGTCCTCACGCTCCTCAATATGGATGAGAGAAATTATATACATGAATCTTATTAGTGGGAAGCGCATCCACGATCTCGTCGTGGGTGAGGAATAATTATATGATCGCGCGAGAATCGGACTGAGCTTAGTGCCGAGGAGGGTTGGTCATACACACCGCATTATCGCGTTAATATCGTCAGAACGTTCTGAGTAATTAAGTGTGTGGGGCTCGCACACAGAGGGGTATAGATTATTATTCCTTTATTCACACGCTCTCTCCCCACTGACTTAAGTCGAAGGAGCACGTTCAGTGAGTAGCGGGTGTATAATAAGGAACGCTTTAATATATACGTATATATTATTATTATCTTATAGATTATATATACCTATATAAGTATATCATTCATTATAGATTATCATACCGGTATATTAGTATATATTACAATGGGGAATACCACCCGACTTCTATATATATACAAATACCATAATTAAAGAGCGGGTTTAAGGTCTTATATAGTATTTTCGGTAAGGGTATTACTCATACTCATCCTCCGGAGTATCTATAGTAGGTGATACTATTATAGTATAGTTGGAGATAAATTAAGTGGGGGTCGCATCGCCTGTATGTTCCCTCGATTATAGTAACGTTTTATTTTTATAAGTATGTGATCATGATAATATAGAGACACCCGATCACTTCATAAATGCCATTCGCGTGTTTTAGATATAGTATACATATAGAAACTGCGGTTTATATATATATATATATATATATATTAATAAGTACTATAGATATTATCCTAATAATTTTACGTTATTTTCATTATTTTTATTAATTAAGGTTAAAAAAAAAAAATTTAGCTTCATAAAATATAATTAAAATAATAAAAGTATATATAATTTTTATCTATGGATAGAACCTAATTAAAAGGTACTCTTTCTAAATTAGTGTGCGATTTCTACAATATTCTGGGAGTCATTTAATATAAATTTATTAACAATTTAATTATTTTTTTTTATTTATTATTTTTACATTTTCTTAAAAAAAAATAGAGAGAGAATTATATTAAACAATCTCATAATACCAGGGGGATTCCCAAAATGAATAGAAAGTAATATCTCTTCGCCTGTTAGCTAGATAGTTTGTAGTTTTTCTGAGCTATTAATTTTTTAGGGCTTAGGCTAGCGATATTTCATATGTTTATTATTTATTTATTTTTTTATTTTTTTTTTACATTTCCGGACCTGCATTGAAACTACAGGGGAATTCAGGCAATGTTATTCGGTTTTAACTATGATACACACTATGATTAAGACTCTTAAACGCGTATGAATTCTTATGAACACGCATAACCACTATGCGTGATAAATTCTCTGGGAATGCTGACCATTACATATACTATATTCCAGATATAATATATATACTACTATACCGGCTAATCATACTATACTATATAATTATTAATATATAGTTATAACTATATACATACATCCAATATATATAATATATATACTATATTATATATTAGTTATATAGATGTAATATTATATTACTACTTAATTCATATATATTTCTATTCTATATTTCTTTCATAATACCTATATATATCATCGCACTCAGAGATCTCACAAGCGTCGTTACTATTCCGTTCATTACGGTATATTGCTTAACTTGTATAGAATAGCTACGCTCAGTAATACGTGTAGTTTATTACATTCGCTGGAGCTGTCTGAAAACTTAAAACGGTGTAACAGATTAGGCCTAACCCACCATTCCTTATATGATCTGCTGTCCCCCTAAAAAATGATCGTGTGTCCTTCCGCCCTGGATGAAATGTAAAGAGAGGAAAACTCTAATAAAAAAATAAAAAATAAAAAAACTCTATATGCTCAAAACCTACAATAGCTACAGATAAGCAAATGATATATCATTTTGTGAATATCTAGAGATATCTAAAATCCTAAACTAAATCAAATCGGTAAAAAAAATAAAACATAAGTAAGAATTATTATTTCTGTTCTATGTTAATAAGTACTATGTTATGCTATTACGAGGAGGCCGGCCTCACTTTAGAGACCTATTTTGTTATTGTTTACTCTACAGCGTTAAAAACAAGGTGGAACTTTTAAGAATTAAATTTTTGTTTGCTTTTTTATACTTTACACTATTTAAGAGATACGCCAAGGGATAACCGCCACCCGATCGTGCAGGAAGTTCCGCTTGGTCTCGGCCTTACTGGGACTACGGCTGGTAGGACTAATTCCCCTCGCGGGGAGGTGTACTCCGGAATCCCGCTCTTTAAGTATTCTGTGTAAAAAGGATATGTTCGCGGGAGGTTCTCCGCGCCCTCGCCCCTAACGAGTGGTGAATGGAAAACGTCCCCCCCCCTCGCACTAGTGCCCCGTCGAGCTCGAGACTACTCTCTCATACCATCCCTTCCACAATGCACACCTTTAGACCTCCACCCGCATATACCTATCCTTATACACACCCCGTTGTGGCTCACGAAAAAATACCAAAAGAAAAACAAACCGGTCCCTACCCACAGAATTGTGCATGCGCCGTACTCATAAAGCAAAACTTCTACCTTTGGAGCCTGGTCTTTGTTTTTAGGTTACAGCGGAACATTGCATCGCATTCCATCAACTTTACTCCCCTTTTCTTTGGCCTTATTTCTCCTATTAGTAATTTTTAACCAATAATTTTCTTATTTTTTTCTGATCAAATTTTTTTACATTTTCTTAGGTAACTCTATCGCCCACATTAATCGCTCTTTAACCAAACTAGACGTTCGGGGGTATTCCTAAATAGTTTTTTATTCTGACCCCCGCCCCTTTTATTGAATTTTCCTGGAATAGAGGATTAAGATGGCAGTACTAGTTTCATATCATAAAATTTTTGTTTTTTATTCTTTTTTATTTTTTTATTATAAGTTTTTTTAATTTAAATTTTTTTTTTACAAACCTTCTTACACACTCTCATGGTAATCCCGCATTTAGTCTGGTCCAAGAATAGCTATTTATTCAAATTGCTTTTCCACACTAATTTTACTGTAGATTAATAATAGTTTTTAAAATGGTATATTTTAGTACAGATATGAACGGAACTAATCCCCCGGAACAGTTGATTTTTTGACACTCTATAGCCACCGATTCATATATAAATCTTATAACTCATTAAATTTTCTAATATATTGATATTGATACTGAAAATGTTAATATGCAATAGTGTTAGCCAATATGTTTAAGATCTTAGTTCATAATATTCAGTTTTCAGGTTTTTTAAATTCTATAAGTATAATATTAGTTACTTTTTATAGTTAAAAACCTATAATTTACCCTAGGCTCATTATATTAATCACTATATCCAGGGTGGCTCCGGGCATTTGCGCGGGGATGTATCGATATCCAATATTTGCGGAAACAGCCGCTCTTTATTGTTGTTGGGTCTAGGCTGTTTTTTTTTTTATAAAACTAGCGGAGCAGATATTGCCTTTGGTTTTAGATTGGGTTTTGGGTTTTGGATTTTGGGTATTAACCCTGGCCACAAGTGAACTCATAATAAATATTTAAAAAGGGTTTACACTATAAAGCATTATAATATTAAATTATACCATATAAGTATATATGATATGCTCGATAAAAAAGATAAGATACTATACTATGTTGACCTATCTACGTAATCTCCTCTGTTCAGTATCTCCATCACTTCAGCCTCCTCAATTATCTCTAAATAGTCTATTCTTTTATATAATCTATATTATAATATATGTAGAGTGTATATATATAAATAATTAAAATATATAAACCTATAGCGTACTGTCTTGACCCATCTGGTAGGTATCTCATTAACAGAAATAGGATTTCTTCGAATTATAGGCATTAAGCTTTCATAGAAGCCGCGGTCATAATTTTTACTCCGATTATCCCTGGGTTTGTTTGGAGATAAATCGAAGATATCGCACCGATCTAACCAAGGTATCGGCTTTATGCTTGAAATGTGTTATTCTCTCGAAGTCTAAGAAAAATAGTTCAGTTCTCGGTCCTTCTAAAAATATTCATTACCTAAACTCGCTCATAAGTGAGGGCTGAGATAAAGGTGAAGAGTGCTCTCCCGAACACCGTATATAGGCAACTTTGTCCTTTATGGATGTGGGAGTCGGCCACCTCAAAAAACACTACTGATCGCTCGCTTGGATGTCAGTTTCTCTGTTTCTTTTTTTTTTAAAATAATCCGTTTTTTTTAAATTTGCAGAGTGTATATATCTAAATATAATTATATATTAACTTAACATAAATTATAATAATACTAACTTAATTAATAATATTTTTAATGCTGTAAACTCTTTTGATACAATGGACTCTATTTTATATATACTTATCGAAATATTTTAGATTCCCGTAATTGCACTTAAATTTTGACCTTCAAAGATTCAGTTCTAAGAACGTCCGTTGGTCAAGATCCCTAATTCGTACATCATCCATTGTCTTCCTAATCACGTATAATAAGACTTTCTACGAGTCTTTTCTATTATTATTATGTCTATCAAATCAAAATCACTAAACTATGTCGTCTAATACTGCAGTCATTTGAGACCATTTGGCAGTCTAACTCAAAAGGCGCTTTTCCTATTCTGCCACAGTTTCTGCTTTAGAGCCGATGAACTTTTGCTGTTCTTTCAGCTTGTTAATTGAGAACTTAATTAGTATGATTGTCGCATGTTATCTTTTCTTATGTGGTTTACTTGTCTACGATACACAATCTAGTTTCTTAGTTCCTTCTATTATCACCCAGTTGACTTGCACTTATTTCTTCTTCGTAGTAACCTACTTACCTATATATATATTCTTATCTTTTTAAACAAGATCGGTGTCTGAGCAAATTCTACTGTTTCCTTCTGCTGTTTTCATCCTAAGTTTTCATAAAAACGTTGATGATGTGCTTATGTGCACTATGACGTTTGCTTCTGTTCCCATATAGTATTGATAAATTAGATCATATTACCACCTTGTTAACTCTAACTCTCTAGCCAATCTACTGCATTAATAGAATTCTTCTGGATTTTATTAATATCTACCTGAAGCTAAAGTTTAATGTAAATGTTATTTCATAACAATCTGTTTTAAATTCTTCAACTTCTTGAGTACATATATTAACTATACATTTTTTTTCCTTTTTCTGAAATTATTTTCTGTGTCAGTGCTCACTATACACAGTCAGTAATAATAGACCTAAAAAATAAAGATAACATTCAAATTCTAATTCTAGAGCATTATACATGAAAATGGGAGTATGACAACTATGTGCTAAAAAGCTTATCAGGGACGTATCGAAAAACTGTGTCCAGTTCGAAGATAACATACCTTGAAAGCAGTGTATGATTAAATAAGGACGTGGTTCTGACATGTCAGTGTGTTCGATAGCGTATCGTTTTGCTATGGGTGAGCTAATTCTTTAGCTTTTAGTGTCAGTGAGGATAGTCTCTTGTTTGTTTAGATTTTACTGTTAATACTAAGTCGCTGATATGCTTGATTATCACCTGGGTAGTTGACCTTTATCTCCTTCTCAGGTCTCCTAATCATATTCCCAGTTATTTAATTTGTATAGTTTACTGTTGGATTGTCCCACCGTAAGGCCGACTTATTCATCGTGTGTTCTGGACATATGGACTCTTGTGTGCCGTAGTCGGGAGGAAAAGTTTGTGTATAGTACATTAGGATCAGGAGTGTTGCTGCCTGGGTGCATTACTTGGTGGTCGTGAACTCAGTCTCTTGTTATCCTTTCATCCTGACCTGTATATGCAGATCTAATGCAGTTAAAGCTTTGACGCTCATGTTTATTGTCTATGTGGTTATAATTCTGTGCTTTGCTGGGTCATATGTCGCGGTTTAGGGAGGAAGCGTGCTTTTTGGTAGCTCTAGTTGTTGGCGGATCATTGAATTCCGAAGACTTACTTTCAGGCAGCTTAGCGGTAGATGTGCGTAATGGTCTAGAATATTGTTCTATACTAGTTTGTCTGTTCTTTGGTCTGTGGTCGACAACGGCGAGGAGATGCTTCGCTGGTCTTTGTGTTTTTTCGGTGGACTTTCTGAGTCAGGATTGTCATGTTCATAGAAATTTTTCCGTAGACGACCCTGTTATGTGTCTGTTTCCCCGTTGTTCTTCATTGTGTATTGTTGCTCTCGCACGGAGCCTCTTCTTTAACTTATGTGTGTCCATTTGGAGCGTAGGAGCTTGTAAAGTTATTTTTTGTGCGATAAATAATGGGCCGGTGGATTGTTCAGTACTAAGCTTCGACTTATAATCGAGTAATTCGCTGTGTGTTATGAGATCAGTCTCTCATTTTTCCGTTTTGTGGTGCTCCTCTGTTGATAGATACATCGAGTCATGCTTTAAACTAAACTGAGTTACTGCCCTACGTTAAGTTATGTATATATCATTCTCTGATGTTCGGGTTCCGTTGTACATGCCAGTTGGTGACTGCGGTGCCTCATTCATTATGCCAGGAGTTTCTGAGACCTGGTTATGCAAGAGTGTGGCGAATAGGTTATTCCTGACCTACTTCCATGATTTTCAAGATCGAGGCGACTGTTTGTGTTTATCTTTATGATAATTCATTGTTTTTTAATGGTTGGCTCAATGCAATGAGGTGAGTATATTAATGCGGTGTCTCTTTACGACTACCTTATATTCGTTTGAGCTTTTTTTATTACTACTCCTATCATTTTTGAGAATGCTGTTTTAGGCTTAATAAGCCAATTGTTTAGTGAATATTTAGAGCATTCTCTATTCTTCTCCACACTTATCAGTTTTCGGGCACTTTCTCATCAAATCAGCGTTAGGGAGCATCGATTTCTAAGGTGTGTGATGTATTGTTCTCATACTGTGGTGTTCAAATACTCTTTGTATTGGCCTTTGTACGATTAGCGGTCATATTTCATTTGATAGTCTACTTTGCGCACTGGCACTGGATATTATGCCTGATTTATAGATAAATTGTATTATTTCTTAGCCTGATGTGACAATAGCCCTCGCTTGGTTTCATTTGGAGCTAGATCTGTCTTCGATACACCACTGTGCATTTTCTTTTTGAGTTACTTAATAAGTTTCGTAGAGATGTTCCTGCGCATGGCTGTAATCTATTCCCTCCATTCGATCCTTATTCACCGTGCACCATTTTGATTGTCTTACTAATTACTTTTAATGTTTTGCTTTATCTTGTACCTACTTATTCTTCTCTTACGCGCTCCACACCATGCTGTATTACTATTTACATCTGTAAGGGTTACATCTTGGAAAAACAATACCCAAAGTGCAAAAATGGCCGTGTATAAGGATGTCTTTCTATATAACCTACTCATTACTTTTTGGAAAACTACAGTCACATATATGTACAATATATATCTCACTACCTGCCCAAAACAATTCTTTTTATGAAGAGTGGCAACTATCTATAGCCTTACTTGTTTCAACACTCACTTTTACCTAGCTTATTACATCTTTATGTTCACGTCTTATCCCTTATTAACAATCTAATCCTGTATAAGATCATTGTTTTATTGCTTCTTTTATAGCAATTGAGTTCACGTACCGCCTCCACCGAGTCACGTGACTCTTCTCTTTACCCCATTTTATTCTTTTCTTTGCCCAAATCTCTTATCTCTGACTGAAACTATTCCTTTTACTCAATGCAACCGGAAAGTTCTTGTCCCCCCTACCCCTGCCCAACTATATCCTACCTTTGTCCCAAACTTTACCTTTAATTAATTATTTCATAAATAACTATATAATTGGTACCTTCTAGGTATACTTGTCTAGAACTTTAATTAATGAATAATTACATAATTTATTAAATATTTTATGCATTTATTTATATGGAATTTGGTTTTTCGTGTGAAAACATGTCTCTTTTTCCCTCCATCTTCCCTAGTCTTATTATACAAACAAATCCACAATCATACCTTATTAATTATTCCTAATATATATATATATATATTCATCATATTCTCTTATATATAGTACTATATATTTAATTTTAATATTCACTATATATATTTATAATTACTATAATTATTATTAATTAATAATAATAATCTATATTTATATAATTACATATTTATATCTTATATATATATATTATATTATTATTAATTATATTATAATTTATTATATATTAATATATTGTATAATATTAGGTGCATATACTTTAGTAAATTAATAAGTTTTAATAGTATAGGTTATCAAAAGTTGGTCAGTACTCCATACTCTGTGTATAAATATCCATATGAACACTTAATTTCTTGAATATGCTATTTATGTGATTAAAAATTTATTCCATTTCTTATTACTATTTATCTAGACGACCTTTTTAAATGTAAAAGAATATTTGATCGTAGGAATTTGAATGGATCCGCTTGGAATTATCTCGCTTTGTCTTTTCTGTTTTAAAGGAAAACGTCTCACTCATTTTTTTATTTCTTGAGGTTTTTTACATATATTCTATTTCTATTGGCATGTTAAGATCATTCATTATTTGGCTTTTAAGTTTATTAACATCAGTGGTTATATCAGTATTTATTATAGTGAGCCAGTATATTATTTATTACTATTCGTCCATGATTGATTTCAAATGTAGCTAACGTCACATCAGTAGTAACGACGTGATATAGAAATAAATATACTTGAGGTTTTATTGCTATGAAGTCATACTGATCAGAAGCAGGTAACCTAGATATAAATATATATATCTTATACCTTATATCTTAGCGTTATTTTGTATTTATTTAGCATACAATAGATTATATTATATATTATTATATTAATTATATATCATAATCTAATATTATTATATCTATATCATATCATACTTTATATTATAAATATTATTTTCTTATATTTTTACGTATTATATATATTACTTTCCATATATTTTTCTTATTTTCTTTTTAAAAGTAACAAATTGTTGCTATTAGGTATTCTTTGTTTATTTTTATCATCAGTTTTCTATAAAATAATTTTATTATCGTGATCTTAATAATCAATAAAAATTATAATTAATTACTTTGTAATAATAATAAATAATAAATATAATAATAATAATATTATATAAATATATATATCTATATATATATCATATAATTATATAATATAGAAAAAAATATACAATATATACATACTACATTATTATGCTTTCTTCTCTCTTAATTATTTCTTTTTCTTTTTCATTTTTGTATTTAAAATAATGTACATTTTATTTACTAATAATTTGTTTCCTGATAAAAGCTTTAGTTAAAATTGATTGTCTTTATAAATTATTGTTAATATTCTGTAAACGTGGAAAACCATTACTACATTCATTTTTGTCCTTAGGATAATAAATCCAGTTATTATCATTTTTCTATATGAGTTTTTTAGCTTTAGTTTATCATAATTCTGTACTATATAGCGGGTTATTGTGTATCTGCGACATGGAATTTAGATATTTTATAATCTTTACCTCAAGGATTCTCAGTATGGCCGGTATAGTGTCTGAATAATTTTCATAATTTTCATTCTCATTTTTATTAATAGCACATATTTTATTTTTATTATTATTTTGAGTTATTATAACATTAGTGAGTTTCTCATGTATTGGTATATATATTATTCAGATCTCAGGTGTTATATACATACCTTGAGTTACTGGTGTACTTGAGTTTTTTATTTCTCACTACCTTGGTGAGTTAGTTTCATATTATTAGATGTACAAATTAAGTAACATGTGATGGTTCACGAATTACGTGAGGGATATAGCGTTACTATGATGTACTGGCCCACAATTTGTACACTCTCCATTGTGAATGAAGTCTTCATAATTATATTAGAATAATTAATATTATTAATAATTATACTCACTAATATAATTAGCTTGATAGTTTGTAATTATCATAATGCAACTTTGATTTGAACTTGGTAATAAACTACCCTTATATCATCACTATACTTAATAATTAATATAATTAACTAAATAAGTAAACCATAACGTATTATTAATCTCCTGTTTAATACCGCTAAATAATAATACATCACACCCCGTAAGTACTATTGCTTGTCCTTCTTAATAGATAAATTAAATGATAGCTATCGGCTGAGCATCGATAAATAGATACATAAGACGTCGAACCCATCTGATATCCTTGAACTAATAATAATAATAATAGCAGTGACATTGATTTATCAATTTTCGTAATTTTATAATTAATACCATATATATATTAATACTAACTACAATAATGATACGTAATGAGCAAAACTGATATCAATAATAGATATATTAATACTTAAGTGTATTTCTAGATCAGTTATTGAGTAAATCAACCGAATAATATAGTAGTTCAATCATATTATTATCCTATCACAATTAATAATACCTGGTCGATTTATAGTGACATATTATTACTATTCTATCAAGTAGAATTACTAACGTTAACTGACCTCATACATGATTACTACATTTATATGTATTTAGTGAGGAGGTGTATTGACAGTGCCGTATAACTATAGTCAGTCATTATTCATTATTTATTAAGTTTTCTATATCATTCGTAATTGATATTCGATATTAGAGATTAAGATATTAATTTAGATTGAAGCTGAATTAAATATTAATAAGTTACATGAAGATTTAATTAATTCTATTAACATTTGCGGTTTAAAGGTAAGTTAGTTCTTGAATAATTAATTTTTATGGTCATTGTATTGAGCTACATACACACTCACGGTAAGACGTCAAGTGAGGTACTTCTTGATAACAATTAGCTTTTTGGACAATAATAGATAGGACGCATCGTTGTACCTCTGAGACATATGAGAAGAAAGTGGCATGGAAATATCGTAGGGCCCTCTTATTTTGAGTGACCTTAGTACACATTAGTTCATCCGTGATATTGAGTAGGCGGTTCATTCTTGTAAGATTAACTTCTATCATAACATAAAAGTATCGTGCATACATGTTCTGGAGATAGCTGAGGTCACATTCTATAGTATATATATAGAAGAGCTGAAAGTAACAGACCACCCACCTCTCCCATTTCTATATATTCTATAGACCACACTCACACGTCCGCACTTCTCACTCCTACTCCACGCCTACCTACACCTCCAACACTCCATCCCTATTCTCTATTCTATTTCTTATTGTTAACTCTATACTTCCAATACAAAGATGATACTCCTATTCTCATCTCCTGTACAGTAGATTCGTTATATTTATTCTCTCATTCTATCTCGTACATGATGTCTAATACTCGCTGCTCACTCGATACCTACTAGTAAAATCATTTATGTCACTATCTTTCCTATGATCTCTTTCTCTATTCTCATCGTTTTCTCTACATTATATTTTTTCTCTCAATCTACCTCTATCCCTAAATCAATCTGTGCATCTTCTCTTTTTATTTCTTTTCTCTTTCTCTATTTATTTTCTTTTTTTTTTAATCTTAATCTTTTTATCTTTCTCTCAACTTCACGCGGGGGGTTTTTGGGGGGCCTTTTTCCCGTTTACTTCGTTCCCTCCGAACTCCGTGCTTTCTGCGTCGGAGTGGCCTCGGTTCCTTTTTCTTTCCGTACGCCCGCCTGCTCCGTCTTTTTTCCTCCGTTCCTTTGTGTCGTTACCCTTTTGTTCGCTTTCTTTGCCTGTTGATGGCACCTGCCCCCCACGGTCCGCATCCATCCTTTTATCCTCCTCACCCACATATCTCTCTCTATCTTCCTATCTCTTTAATAATTCTTTTCACTTCTCATTTTCCTCTCTCTCTTCGTCTCTCCCTACTCTTATCTCTCTATCTATCTCTCTCTTTGTCTCTCTTTTATTCCCTTCCTCTTTTTATGGTTCTCACTATTTTGTTATTAATGATTTATCTTCTTTCTTTTCTATTTTATGCTTCTCTTTTTAACCTCCTTTTCTTTTATTTTCTATTATATTTTATATATACTATCGGCACTCCTATCGTCTGACTCATTTAAGGAACAGAATTGCTTTCGTCCTTGATCCAATCATTAGAGCAAGAAGGATAGGACTCCAATCATTAGAGCATGTGGACTCCATTGGCGTCATGAGAGGTGCTCGTGACTGTGGTGTGGATTTGTGGTGCAGACAGCATGGTTTTGAGGCTGCTGTCCTTACAGTCGGACGGCGGTCACTGATGGGTGACGGCGAGCAGTTGAGATGGTATCTATCTGCGGTTCTCGCGTCCACTACAGGTGAATTCATCGATGGAGGCGCGATGGTGACATTGCCTGATGGATTTGGAGTTGTGTATCCCGACGTTTATGAGGGTATCGTTTCGCGGTCTTGGGCGAAGTCATGTACCCTTCGATACGGTACGAGATACCAGCTCTTGTCGACTTCTCTGGGCATTCGTTTTCTTGCAGTGTCTAGGGCGATCTATCTGGTTGTTGGTCGACCCGCGTGTGTTGCAGTGACCTGATTGGCTAAATGATGGCCCACACAAGGTGGTTTACCGTGGTGAGGATATGTGGATCATCTTTCAACTTGACACACATGATATGCGCACATGCGGGAGCAGCGCACGACATTGTTTTCGTTTTTTCGATATGCACCGGTTTATGATACTGATATCGGGCACTCTTGGACAGGTGTTATTGATCTATGGTGTTGGTGGTCAGCTCTGATTCCCAGGATGATTGATATGTATGATAGCCAATTCGACCATTGCCTCATGGTAGGCAGGATGATTGATCACTGCAGTGTGTGGTTTGCATGGTGCACGCACCGACACACCAGTGTATTTTGGAAGATGAGGTCTTAGTCGTGGAGGCGGTCCTGGGTAGCGGGCCATTGAAGCATTCATTTATTGCGTTCAGCTGCCCTCCCGTGCTTCTCGCCTGCGCGACACTGTGATGCTTGGACTTTGGCGGTTTGTGTACCGCGTTTCTGGAGGGTCTACGTTTCTTCGCGGGTTGGCGGCGAAGCCGTATGTCCTTGCTAGGTGACTGTCAAGCCTACTGGGCTTCATTTCTTGCACTGTAAGTCCGGCAGCTATCTGGTATTTGGTCGACCCGTCGGTCGCGTGACTGCACGGCCTGATTGTGACGACCCGGTGCGTTTACAGCAGTGGTGAGATGTGTGGCTGCACTCTTCCTTGACCCATGCTTGCACATGCTGGCGCAGAAGATCCTTATCTTCGTTTTTGGCAACTGCCTCCAGGCGTCATGCTCTGCTATCGGGAGCTCTTGGGCAAGTCTTCTTGCTATTGGTGTTGGTGTCAGCTTCTGCAAGTGCCATCCAGTCGTCTGAGCTGTGAAAGCGTGTGTACGATACATGGAGTTTGAGGCTTGTTTTCTCTTAATTGCGGAAGGGCGGCAAGGGATGTTGTCTGTCTTGGTTTATTCCAATTGCATATTTAATCGGGTTATCAAACTAAGAAGATGGGGGTGGTAGGCGATAGTGTTGAATGATGGAGCCTGGAAGAGAGTGGAGCTGCCTTAAACTTATTATATGTGGATGAATTGGTTTTGTGTGTGGTGACTCTGAAGAGAGTTGGAGGATTGTAGAAGAAGATTCTGCAGGTGTAAAAGGAGACGGTTTGGGTGTAACGTAGAATTAAGTAGTTTTATGGTTTGAGTGCAGGACGTTCTCGGTGTGAGTTATTTTATGATGGTGAGATAGCTTGGAACGGTGTGAATTTAATTTTAAGATATATTCTATGATGAGGGAAGGGATGATGCAGAGTGCAGTAGGAGAGTTGTGAATGGCAGTAAGGTGGCTGGTGCAATTAATCGTTGGTGGATGTAGGGACTAAGTCTTGAGTGTGTCTAGGGTTCTTACATGAGGGTATGTTTTTTAAATATTGGTCTGATGAATTTAATATACACACAACCAATAATTACTAGGTACGTAAATTAATGTCATAGTCAAAGCTAAAGTAAGGAGTCGGAGTAACGGCTGTATACTTTTCCTGTTTCAAAGAAACGGGAAATTTACGATGAACGAAACTACATTTTTCCCAGTAACGGAGTTAGAGATAAGGACTATTTTTTGATCTACGATGCCCCCTCTGTATTATATATATTATTTATATATATTATATATATATAATATAATATATGATATATATATTATTATATTATATATTATTATATATATATATATTATATATATATATTATATTATATTATAATATATTATTTATAATATATTTAGGTTTTTAAAAATCAATATCAGGTAGCAGGGGGTCTACCCATGGCCGACGCAACGGGTGCGGTGCGGTGCGTGTGCGCTCATTTTGGTGCGGTGCGGTGGGCGGTGCGAGCTGTAAATGTCGGTGCCTGTGTGGGGGTGCGGTGCGTGCGGAAGAAAAATAAAAGTGCGGTGCGGGGCGGAGCCGAAACGGTGCGGTGGGGTGCGGTGCGGTGCCTGTTAGCGGTTCCTTTGGATCGCCGCAACAGCACGCTTCCCGAAAACTTTTAAAGAAACAAAAAGAAAAAAGAAAAAATAGTTATTATATATATGAATATATATAGTTAGTTATTATATAATAGTTAATATTATATATATATTTATATATCGTAGTAGATATATATATATATATAGTTAGTATATATATATACTATATTAATAGATTATATATATATATATATTTTATTTATATATATATATAATTATTATTATAATAATTATATATATATCTTATATATATATATATATATATATTATATATATATATATATTATATATAATATATATATATATTTTATATATATATATATATAAATATATATATATATATTATACTATATATATTTATTATATATATATATATTATATATATATATATATATATATATATTATTATATTATATATTATATATATATATATATTACTATAATAATATATATTATATTTATATATAATATATATATATTATATATATATAATATATTTATATATATTATTATATATATTATATATATTATATATATATTATATTAATATATATAATATATATTATTTATATATAATATAATATATATTAATATATATCATATATATATATATAATAATATATATTTTATATATATAATATATAATATATATTATATATATATATATATATATATTATATATATATATATTATATAATATATATTATTTTATATATTATACTATTTAGTTATATATATAGCGATAAGAATGGGGAAAGGAAGGTTTAAAGAGTTATTTTTTGGAGCAAGAAAATTAAATATGTGGATCACTTACGTTTAGTTCAAACAGGTTTAGCAAGTCTGATATTTCTATCGAGTTTATTAAATTAACAAATGATGGTAAAACAAATAGTTTTTCATTTACGATGTTAATTTTCACCATCATTATGTACACACAATTTATCTGGATGAAGGAGTTTCGTAGGTAGTGTTTAAGTGTATTACTATTTGCTCTCAGATTTAATGTACAATAGTTATTTATTCCCATGACGGTCAATTTTCTTCTCTATGTTTTGATGACATTGCGCTATTTTAGCGGTGCCAGGCTGCTTTTCTCTAACAGAAACTTCAATATACTATTGAGAATATTTCATCAATGGGGTAAATCCCATGACTTCCATTTCTAACCACCAAACCTCAGCAGTGCTTTGTTTAAGGTAAAAGGAATTCGGAAACTGCCATCTTCTTCCAGCGAACTTTACCTTATATGGTTTGTCATTCGTTAATTCACACGTCAATTTCTAGCAATACATTCTATGAATGGCATTAACTCGCACCGATATTAACTACTGCGAATGACTTGTATCTCGCCTAAAAGCTGAGGTGCTCTCATGTTCTTTTACTGCTGTATCTAGCCCTAGTGTTGAAACTTGGACCTATGGGCTGTGTTAAGTAATATGTCTATTAATATGTGACGGGGATTGTATCAAAAAAGAGGCGATTCTATCTCCACTGGACACTTCCCGTTCGTTCCGGGTGAGCCTTGAAGTTGAGTCCAATGTGATGCAGACTCTCTCTTCGAAAGAATACATCATGTGCACAAGAAGTTGATCTTCGCTTTCAAACCCAAACACCGTCTCTGACAACGATTCTGCAAGAGATACCTCAGATGCTAATTTCTGGCGATTTGCAAACACAGTTCATAACAGCCTTAATTTCCTTAAATCCTTTGAAAAGGTGCTGCTTTCTCTTACGAGAAGGTTTATATTGGCTATTCGCTCACATTTGCTGGCCGACCTCTCTTCATGTAGCACCTGCTGATCTTTTTTTATATACAGTTCGCCCACTCACGGGCGAGCCTATTCAAGGAGGGAGTGTTGCACATCTCAGATATCATCTAACGCAAACTACGCAGATGAACACAGACGCAGGCTTTAAAGTAAAGAGAGAGTTAATATTTAATTTATAGAAGATGGAAGAGAATATCACAGAACAGAGGTGGCCATGGAAAAGGAAGCACGCAGGAACCTGGGATTACCCAATATCAACACAAGCTATGCGCTGAACACAGCCCCTTGGCTATGAGGACGTCGTAAAGGGTTTTGGTGCGGCGAGTGAAAAGCTCTACGAGCACCTACATGCGGTATCTTTAGAAAGAGATAAGCACAACAGCGCGCAAAGATAGAGGGTCAAGTGGACTGGAAAGTGCAGAACAGTTTATAAGCTTTTGGCCTTTGACTGAGCTATCAAAGCCGGGTGAAACAGAGCCCCCCCCAGATATGAGAGCAGTATGATACAGACGATGAGGCCTTTTTATATGCTGGATGCAACTGAAAAGGAAAAAAGTTTGCAGCTATAAAGAACTCCAGTTTTTTGGGCGCCTAGAACCGTTGTGATTGAGGTTCCAAGATATTTTTTGTTTATGCTAAGACAAGGATGTTTATATTGTCAAAGGAGAGAGAGAGAGAGCAGAAGAGATAGGAAGTTAGAAGGTGTTTAGAGAGGGGAGATTTGTAGAATTTGAGTTAATAAATAAAAGAATTGATTTCACAAGGGTTGAGACGACCCCACCAAGGAATTCTATCCAGATCAGCGAGATAGAATCGGAAAGATTACCGAATTATTGGCTAATGACGAACACAAATAGGTATGCAAATTGAATGATTGAAAAGAATGAAGAGGTCGAGTCTTCGGTTACGATGTGGATAGAGTTAGATGTGCAGGTGAGAAGAATCATTAATGAAAAGTAGGATAAGTAGGAGTAAGACAGAACCTTGAGAACACAACTATTGATAGAAAAGAAGAGGAAGTCGCCCATCAAGCCGACATTGAGCAATTTGAAGAAAACTAGACATAAGTAGCAAAGAGAAGGAGGAGGGGAGCTTGGAGAAGAGCGACGCGTGCCATACAGATATACTTTCGATATGTCAGCCCAAGCTTCCACGTAGTTCTGAGGGGAACCATAAATCAGTTAGATAGGAAGTATTTTTGCAGTAGAACTCCGACGCCGAAAGCCGTACTGAGGATTGGAAGGAAGTGATGAGATTCACAGATGATCTAAGAATGAGAGTTGAGAAGTTTTCAAAGTCTAGATAGAATAAAAATGAGGTAATAGAGGAGATAGTTTAGAAGGATCAAGCGGACTTCCTTTTTCGAAATACTTTTGGACTGGCGTGCTTCAACACTGACGGAAAGTTTTGTATTGAGACATAGGAAATATAGTTTAACAGAGGGCGGGTCAGCAGAAACAACTCCCCAAAACTCTTGGAGGAAAATGCCATTCCCGGCCACCCGCTTTCTAAAGTTCATAGATTTAGGAGCATGAAACCCGGTCAATTGTAATCCAGGCACAGGCATAGGCCTGAAAGAAGGAGGAGGAGGAGGATGCCAGAATCGTCAGGGTTGAGTTAAGGAAAATAGGAGGCCGAGAGATTGGCCTTTTCAGTTGGAAGAATTACAGCACAGAACCATCAGATGAATAAGAGGGGAAAGACAGATTTAACATAAGTTGTTAGAGATTTTTGGCAAGAGGCCAGAAAGATTTCTCAGTAAGAGAAATAAGAAGGTTAGCGCACTTGTTTATGAAAGCTAGTTTGTTTGAAGAAGAGTACTGCAGATTTTCTAGGCTATGAAAATTAGCAAAGAGTGATAGAAGAGAGAATTTTCCACCCCCGATACGCACTGTTCCTAGCCTGAATGGCCAGAGGGGCAGAGCACCATGGATTATGAGGAGAAGAAGATTTTAGTGAAGAGGAATGAAACTGCTCTAATCCATCAATGATTAAGCACACTTATCGACAGACCCAAGCGTAAGAGAGTAAGCTCATTCCAATTATAGCTGTGTAAGAAGCGCACGCAAAGGCCCCAATGACGATAAAGTGCCAGGAAAACACAAATAGGACGGATAGAAGCTGTTATAGAGAAAGATATTAAATATGAGAGATCTCATATGTGATCAATAGGAGCAGTGGTGTATTTATAGAGAGAAGGACTAGTGAGGAAACATAGTCACGTGCTAGTTCAAGAATTGGTTTGGGACGATCCGGAATGTGTGTGGGTTTTTAAATTAGTTGCTTCCGATAGTTGGAATGCTAGATGATAAGGCTCATCCCACTAATTGAGTATCAGAGGACCCAACCATTCAGTGTGTGTAAATTGAAATCGCCTAAATAGAGGACAGATTTGATGAGAAGGTACAGTTCCGTGAGAAGTAGTTAAGATATTTCCAAAAAGGCGTGAAAATTGTTCTGTTAGGGGAACCAGATAGAGCAAGGCACTAAGATTATTGATAGTAGAAGGAAGAGAAGTAGTAGAAGTCTTTGTTAAAAGGCTTCATTCTGTCTCACTTCGTAGTTCACAGTGAATTTCCTCTTAGTGTTTACTGACCGGATCTAAAACAGGGGACAGTATGAGATCGTCTAAACGTAAACTCTCCCATTATCTCCCTCATGCTTCCAATTTTTTTGGAAGAATTATGGCGTATAGTGGTTGCCTTTTCTAGAAGTTCTATTCTTAACCAAGACCATTTATGTTTTTATTCAGATTCGCTTCAGCGCGCTCCAAGACGAACTATAAACCCCTTATTCTATAAACACAAAGATATTATGAAGAAATTTCATTGTTAAAAACAAGGGAGTCCTATCTTTGTTGGGAACCCACTCTCAATATATAGAGGTTATCTAGCAAATGTACGCTGATTGGTAGGCCAAAATGGCAGCTCTTTTCTTTTGGGAGCTGTTCCAGTCCATTCTATATCTTTGGATAGATTCGAACAAGGCACCTCATTAACTAAACTGAATGCTATCTATTGCCTCTCGACAAGGCTTTATATAAGGACATATAAAAGAGAGAGCATTATGGAGTTGGTTTATCTTCACGATCGAAGCGCTTAACACGTAGGTTGATTACATTGTCAAGCCTACCATATTGGACCCACAATATACATCACAGTGGACTATAATATCTACAAAGAACTCCAATCTGCATTTATGGGTCGCCCATAGCTCAAAGATTATATAAGTTAATACTCTTCTATGGTTATTCAACTGAAACCATTGCATAACGACGATTTTTTCTACTTTATGAATCATTAAAATTCATAAAAGATTATTTAAAATATTATATCCCTTCCAATTTAGCAATAACTCTATTTTCTTGTTCTCCTAATTAGAAGTGAATTCTTAGCCACTATGTATTTTGTTATATTATTAGAAGATAATATATATATACAAATATATTATAAGGATATAATTTATATTTAGTGTTTTATTTAATATATATAGATATGAATATTGATTTCGCATTTCATAGTATAATTTCATGAAAGGTCTTATAATATTTAGAGAGAAGATAATATAATTATAATATATATATATTATAATAATTTATATTCATAATTATATAATATATATATTATATATATATATAATATATATATATATATATTATTATATATTAATACTGATGAATATGAAAATTAATAATGTTAGCATATCTTATGCACTATCACCCTGATTGTTATTACCCCAGTGTGGCAAGTCTTTGGGAGTGGTGGGTCCTGTAATTGAACTAGAAATGTAACAATAACAAATGTAACCCGAACCATAAATTTAGACAATATCAT
The DNA here is from genome assembly GCA_015478945.1 of Trachelipus rathkii. NCBI lineage: Eukaryota > Metazoa > Arthropoda > Malacostraca > Isopoda > Trachelipodidae > Trachelipus > Trachelipus rathkii. The sequence continues at coordinate 16,707 of JABUQX010011285.1, read as the reverse complement.
CCTTCTCATCATTTTTATTCCTTGACTGTCCATTGTTGAGGATCTTAAATACTACTCTTAAGAAGTTATTAGCGAGGGATGATCAAAAAAGTGGTTGCGATTACCAATAATGAAATAATTTAATGATTGGAGTACCAATGATACAATTGGTTTTAGATAGAATTGTCTTTGAATGGGAAGACATTTATTTTATCATCAAAGCGGCCGTACTGACAGAGAGATTCATTAAGTTCTTGAAACATTAACATAAATTCAGAGTAAAGTCATGTATTACTGAAAAGTTCGCGAACTAATTCTGGCTTATTTTTTTAGTTATTTACTGATGAGCCTGGTCGAATGATTAAGTTCGCTTGGCCTATACTTTTGAGAGAACTTTTTTCTGAACTCTTGTTTGAGATGTTTACAACATTTAATCGTTTATGAGCGACAGAGTTGATGTTGTTCCTCAGAAAGAACAGAATTTTCTCTATAGTTGGCAGCAGTCTCTGATAACACAGTGAGCAGCATCTGAAAATAGGTTTGATTTCGCCAACATTCCATTAATACGTCACTAAATATTCACCTGTATGACGTTCCGTGAGAGGTCAGAGCAGCAAAAAACTTTTGACTTTGCAATATAGTCAACGATGACTACTCAGAGGAAAAAGAACTCCTGACTTGGAATCTAACATTCGTTAGGTGGATAAGCTACTGGATGATTAATTTGATAAGGTTATTAATTTTGAAATTTTTTAACTCTATCATTATTATTTTCGAATTTATCAAAATATGAAAATAATTTTTGTATAGTGATTTTTCTTATATTGAAATAGTGTGTTAAAAGAGACGACACTTTCTTTAGCGTCAAAGCTGTAATTCTACCGGAGCTCATTTGATTTTTTCAATCTTATCTTTTGACTTTTTTTTTACTTATCTTTATAAATTTATTTATCTCTTTATCATAGCTCTCTCTACTTTTTTCGAAATCTTTACTCGTTTATAGTAGTCCTCATCACTAATAATCGTTATGAGATGATCTGCTTCGTTCTTAAATGTCTTGAAATTAGGGACATATTTTTCTCATTAATCGACTTATGATCCACTTTCTTCTTTCTCTAACTTTCCCTCTGTTGTTTGTCGGATTAGATATATCTTTTACACGGATAGATCTTTCATCATTTCCGACGAATAACTTGATAATTGAAAAACTTATCGGGTATATGCACTGTCATGTGGAAAAAAAGTGACTCGGTATATTACTTAAATCTAACTTAGGATTAAGGATGAATTGCGAATTGCCTAATCAAACAGGGGGGATTTTCAATTGTTGAAATTTCTTACAATAGAGGACCTAATTTATATAAAAGATACTCTTAGCTTTAGAACTGTTTTCTGATTTGCCATTAATTATTCTATGTCAACTTTAGAACAATACAATATTTTCATAAAGCGCGACTTAATTAAGTCAACTGATTCATAATCAACTTTTTATCACACTCAAATAATTTGTTATATTATTTTATATACATAGTATCATCAGAATCATTTCTAATTACGACATATCATCGAGTTTCGAGTGCGTAATAGCAATGTATTATTAATATCAAGTTAATTTTTTATAAGTATTTGCTGTAATATGGAAAAGTATAATGCGAATATATTTAAAAACATGAGAAGATATATATAATAACTATATATATTAAATTATATAATATTATATTATAATTATATTATATAATAATATATATATAATATTATATATATATAATATTTTAATATTATTATATAATTTTATAAATTATAAATATAATATTTTATATATAATATATATTTAATTATAATATTATTAAATTATATATTTATATAATATACTATTATTATATAATAAATATATATTATATATAATAATATATATTAAATATAATATTAATAATAATTTAAATTATAATATTATATATATAATAATATATATTAAATATATTATAAATTAATTATATATTTTATTATTATATAATATGATTTAATTATTCTATATTTAATATTATAACTATATATTATGTGTATTAATATATTTTTAATATTTAAATATATTATTAATATATTTTTAATATTATTTATTTTATTTAATTTTTATATTAATATTAATTAATATTATATATTTATGATATTACTGTAGTATCAATTATTAATAGAATACAGAATAATTTAATATTATAATATGTAGTTTGTTGTGTGTTGCTTTGTAGATGTTGTGTAGTGTTGTATGCTGTGTGTGAGTTTTTCGAAGTTTGCTACTGTAAAAATTTAAACTTTTAACTAGTTATTTTTTTATAATATTTTATTTGCTAGATGTATATCACTTAAGTTTTGAAAAAGAATTTTTATTAATAAACACTATCGTAATAATATATTAAATATTTATATATATTATTAAATTAATTATTTATATATTTAATTATTATTATTATATTATTTAATATTAATTATATATATTATTATTATATTATTAATTATTATATTATTATATTATTTATATTATAATATTATAATCTATAATCAATAAGCAGTAATTATAATTATTATAATAGGATAATTTTTTCGATACTTTTTTCCATTAATTCTACGATCATTTTTTTCTCAATATCGAATCATCGTCTTGTTGTGTGATGTTGAGATAAGTAAATGGGTGGTGATATGTTAGTGAAGATGGTGTGTAGTAATTTAAATAATTCTATATTTTTTTATCAAAAATACTTTTCAAAGATAAACAAAAAATGTAACTGCATGAGCATAATAATTTGTATATTAATGTATACTAGAATATTAATTTATGAGTTTTTTCTTATGTAAGTTTATCATAAAATTAAAGATTAAAAAAAATTATGTTAAATATATATTAGACTTTGTCCTAATAGAGCATGAATAAAAAAATAATGTTTATAAATGGTAGTTTTTAAGTAATAGTATAAACGAGGGAGTATTAATTAAAGTGTCCGTTTATAATCAATAACATAAGATGGAAAGTAAAATGATAAGATTGGATAGACATATGCTGATTAAGATAATAATAGAAGACAGTTTAAAGAGAGAGATGCAAATAAGAGAGAAAGATGAGAATCGATGTGAGATAGGAGTGTGATACAAGAAATACTTCTCATGGTAAGAGGTATGTGATATGAACGAGTTGAAGAGACAGTGTCAGTTATAAATAGTGCGTGTATAAGATAAAAAATAGAGTTTATGACACAGACAAACAATATTTACAAAGAAATGGATAAAGTTAAAGGAAAATGATTATAATCTTAGTTATATTTGAATGAGTCAAGCATACCCTAAAATTTTTGTACAAGAGGGTTAGGATGCTAGTGGAATCAAATATCTATGTATAGCCATAGGGAAATAGCACTCTCTTATCAACGAAAAAAGATTGAAAGCTGGAACGAGAGACCAGAGAAACACACTCACATATAGAAAAAAACACGTCACCAAAAACATGCACAAGATAAGCAGAGTGCAAAAATTAAAATGAAGATCAGCACTACGACGCCTAGAGCTACAAAGTGTGTCACACTTCTCTTGTATATCTCGTTCTCTTTTCTAAAGAGAGTTAGCTAATCAGAGTATCTTCATTTCTCTCAAAATTAAAAGTCTACTGTACGTATACAAATTACTCTCACCTTAAAGTAAAATTTAAAGGACATGACGAACGTTATATGAGATTTTTATGTGGTCTTGAAAGCTGGCCATCTCTGAATCTATTCATATTGCTTCGCGATAAAAGTTTTGATGTATATGAAATGCAAAGTCAAACTAATGTATGCATCAAAGAATTCGAGAAAGATCATTTATGCCAGTTTTGATCCGAGGGCACCACAATTAGACGTAGCAAGCTTATATTTTGTCTGTAAAAATATGGAAATGAGACGATAAATAATAAAATAGGTAAGTGGAGTCATGAGGGCTAAGTATATGGTACGGCAATAGGACGTAGGATATAGTGAGTGAGTAATTTAGAGAGCAGTTAATTATTATAGAAAAGTAGAAGAGTATAATTGGGATAAATAAGAACTAATAGAGGTATTTGAATACACTTTTATAGAGATTTGAATGGATGAAGTCGGTGGCATTCAACCAATAAATACTAGAGGAAGAGAGATCAAGAACAGAAAGATTAAAAGATAGAATCGCTAGTAGCAACGCTTCCTCTTACGAAGACCATATTGGGAATCAGATGAATATAGATTATAAGAATTGATCATGATCTTAAATTTATTTGATACTAGGATAGATTCAGAACTATTAATGAAACATGAAGCTAGAGAGATTTGCGAGGTTTGAAGGTTTGAGAATTTATGTTTCACTTATTCTTTGTTACATATGGAGACCTTATTCCAGCAAGTAGGGACAGCCTAAATAGATATAGAAAGGCATGAAGACTGGAATAATTTAACAAAGGCGACATGCATAGAATTTGAAAGACACAATTTTATAAGAAATCTATAGTAGTAGGAATATATACATCAGACCTGTAACTACTTCACTTATTGTTAAGTACGTCTATGATAAAAGCAGAAATAAAATAACTTTTTGAAAGAAATTACAAATATTGAGACTATAAATTATATGAGTTGGTAGGATGAGGTGTGGATGAAGGAATCTATATACTTAATATATATATTGTATATTAATATATAGATATATATAATTCATATATTACATAATGAAATATATATATATTAACATTAATATATAATAGAATATAAATAATATATAAATAAATTAGTATAATATATACTAAAATATATCATAATATTATATATATATCTAATATAAATAATATATTATATATATAGAATATAATAATTGATCCGGGTAGCGAGTGCGATGGTGCGGAACAACTTGAGTTTTGAGTACGATCGATGGCGATAAGACATCTCGTAGAGGAGTACGGCTCTCTTCGAGTGCGTCGTGTGCGAGTGCTGACGTTGTTTGGTTTATTAATATAGCAAAGAAGAAGCAAAGGCGTGCAGAGGTCGTGGTGCAGAGTGCGGTAGAAATGCATAGGTGGTGCGTTGTGCTGGTACTTGGAATAACGGAAGCCATAAGGTCTCTTCGTGCGGAGGGTGCGGTGACGCGTAAAGAATACCGGAGCTCGGCCGATCACTAAATATATTACTAATAATATATATAAGGAGAAAATATAAAAAATTAAATTAGTGAGATTTTCTAGATCGCAAGACATTGTGATTTTTTAGTGAATTTAGTGAAAATGGATACCAATAGGGACAAAATATAAAATTCCGCTAAAACTATAAATAAAAGTATGATATTATGCTTAATAGTTTTTAATATTCCATCACAACATAAATACATAAATGAGCTAAATAGCGAAGATATTATATTGTGGAGTATATAATAGTTTTATAAATATCTCTCACACGAAGAGTTGCCAATGAAAAGCCATTGCAATTCAAAGAATTAAATTTTTTTACATAATTCAGTAATAATATTCCTTAGCGAGGTTTCTTGACACTATGACAGCAGCGCTTTACTAAATAGTTTTCTTTGTACTGATAATTGATGCTGAGAATTTGTTTTGTTGAAGAGTATCAAGTTGAAAGGTGTAATTTAATACTGTAAGTTGAAGTCTGTTACATCTACATTATGACAGTATACTAATTAACTAATTTGAATACTGAATTTATGAATTTTAGAGGGATAACTTGATTCTATGTAATTTCATTGTTTTGACTAATACTGAATTTGAGAGAATCACTTGCTTGCTTAGCCATAGTTTTCACCACAGCTAGACAGAGTGGGTTAATTTAAAACTTCACATATGGTAGAGTATAAAAATAGATAGTTGTGAAGGTTTTCGTCCATCTCACCTTTTACTATAAATCCTGATCGTTATCGTACATCACAAACAATGCTTCCAGTATCTCTACCCAAAGCCTAGAAGGATTAGGTTTGTAGATGTGTGAATTAAGTAATATAATTCCAACTTTATATTCATTTTAGGTCCACTCTGTCTTGATTGAGAATTTACTTGTCTGGCGCAAACTTTATAGGCGTAAAGATCATTACCAATAATTCCCCTTAGAAAGTTTCACTATAAAACTCTTACCTTATGAAGTCAAGTATAGAGTTAATGCTAAGGTCCTTTGTTTTTGTGGAGGGAGTGGGTTTTGTTCCATATGGGGGTTGGTAAATCTTCATTGGAATTGGGGTTGGATATGAAAATTGCAACAGCTATGAGTGCTTCATAAAAATCGGAAATCTTGGAGCAAATAACTTCCAACATAATTAATCTGGATGACCATGAATCAGGAGATAAACAAAGGTCTCCATTGAATTAGATAATTTGGTGAACATTTTAAAATAACTTGTTAAAATATGATTTTTCGAAAGTAATGGTATCAAGTAGTATGCTATTTACGTACATAGATATATTTTTCACGAGGACAAATTCACTGTTTTCATTGTTCTGATATAATCCACTTCTCTTTTCCACTGAGATAACAACACCATCTGGAATTAAGACTGGAAATCTTGTTATGATGTTTGATGTGTTGAGAATGTGGAGCGTCTATAGTGGTATTAGGAGAAATTTTTTGAGGAGACAAAGGAATTCTAACGTAATTGTCGGGTAGAGCGGTATGATTCATTAAGATTACACCCTGTTGATATCTGAGTACAGAGTTTGGGACAAGAGTTAGAATATATAAGTTTATTGAAAACAGTTAGGAGATAGAGTCAAGTATAAGACAGTTCACGGAGGGATAACAAATGCTATTGGAATGTGTAGCGTCAACATGAGATACAGAATACTGTAAAAGAAGAATGCAGAAATGAATATTAACAGGTACGATGGTTTAATATGAGGAGAAAGGAGTTCCTTTATAATTACTGCTTTTACAAAGAGAGTGGCCACTTGTCGAGTAGGAGGTGCTGCGCCAGTCATGCTCAAGGAATAGGACGCACAAAATTACTCTATGATGAGGAGGATTCGTCATGTTGGATATTTAATGGTATTAGCGGTTAATTCTTTTGCACATAACTATGCAGTCTGACAAAACATTCTATAACTTGTCCTGTCATGTCCCTTGGTAAAAGTACCGGAAAGCACACTCTATGAAAGCTCTGAGACATATTGATAAGTATGGATTTATTGAACAACCCAATGTTGACATTAAGAAATGAAGAGTCATCGTTTGATTAATTTGTATGTGAGAATATGAATAGAGGCTTGCGAAGTGAAGAATTCGGAATTTATCAACACATCAATCATTAAAGAATAGTTGTCGTTTGGCAATTCTCCCTTATGGATGGAATTAGGAGCCTTTTATCTTGAATAATAGTAAGTTTAGATTGACCAGAGTGGAATTGATTCTTGTGGAATGTTGGAGAAATACTTTTCTTAGGAAACAAAACATAGCTGCTGCTCCATTATATTCAACAATAGGTTGGGCTTCTGATACACTTCTCCGACTTTACCTAGAGTTCAAATCCCTGTCTATATTATTATAAGAAGTATTAGAATATTAATTTTTTTTGATGTGATACTATTATATAAGCTATGCAGCATTTGAGAGAATTAGTATCTAAATAGGGTAAAAAGACTGTAGTAAACAACACTCAGATGTGTGTAATGTAAAAGGTCTTCTTCCTTATTTGCGTCTGTACAAACATTGTTTTACCATAATAGCGCCAAATTGAAGAGATGTAAGAGGTGCTATGAGAGCGAATCAAGAAAGGGACCCTTTCGATCATCATGAATTCTTGATAAGTTAATAATAGAGGACTTGTAACCTCTGGGTAATTTACAGATCTGCTGTGTTTGTCGCATAGTATTGACTGTAAGCTATTAAGGGAATGGATACTTTATGAATTTCTTGCTCAACTTTTGATTTTCTTGATTTAAATAGAAATTTCTTTGGAGCGTATTCACTATTAAAAGATAGCTAATATATTTTTACTTATGATCTTCCTCAGGATTCAGTGAAGCGCATGTGAAAGGGAAATTTTGAGTGCATACAAAGACCTTAGCGTTATTTTGAAGACTGAAGTTATAGTAGAGATAATGTCATGAATAGATTTTAGATTGCAATACACAATTATGAACTAGAGACATACGATACTAATCTGTAAAAGAGGCAAAGCGCTGATTATGAGGGGGCCATGATTGGACTATGCAGAATAATTAAGTGTAGGAGGACACTTGGAGAATACTATAAGACACTGGGCTATAGAAACATGACAAGAAGATAGAGGTAATCCATCAAAATATACGGAAAATCATAGGAGGCGATTCTCTTGAGAAGGTGAGAAAGGTGAGAAAGCTAAACTTTTTTAATAATAATAATTGATATAATTATTTTAAAGTCGTGAAATTGATTGAAAGGACAAAGGTTGAAAAGATATATAACAATCGGCACAGAGGAACCTTTATCAGTGCGAAGTTGTAAGACTTAATTTGCCAATGGACTAATTCTATTAATACACTACAGACTCCTAGATTATAAAGTGTACGTGGTATGAAATGATTATTTAAAGGTAAAACATTTGGGACGCACGCGTGATAAAACAATCTTTTTTGATTATTAGCATCAGCATTATTGAAAATGTTCGATAGTTTGTACAGTTTATCTGTAAGAGGATATAAAAAAGGATATACAAGAGGACCTTTTTCCATGATAATGAATTTGATTTGAACTATTCAGCCGCCTCTTCATTCCAATAGCTCTTAATTTGACTCATCTGTGAGTCCAACTTCTAAGATTAGGAAACCAAACGATTTTCCATTCTTTTGTTGCAATTCATGAATTAAATGCTTATTAATGTTGTAGATCAATTAGCCTGTAATAAATGTAATATCTACAAAAATTGTCAACTAGAATCTGAGTAATGCAATCCATCCAAGTATTATGAATGTAGCATAGATGATCTATGATATATAATGAGAGATGAAAGCGTGGGATGTGAAAACCATTCGGTTGAGCCTCATACGATAAGACCCTTTAACTGGACCTCTACGTTTATGTCCAAAAAAAGCAAAGCGATTGCGGTAACATAGATTTTAACTTAAATCTGAAGGAAGGCTTGGTATTTTATTATCGAATTAACAATAGAAAAAACTGATTTGATTTAACTGAAACGAGTAATGTCCTAGATAGGGAAGACATAGATCTGGTGCCACTCAGGTCTGCTCTGATTTAGAGATGTGAAAAAAGAATTAGTTTTAGAGAAAGTTAAAACATAGTCCTGATCATATGTGTTGATACTTGTTCTATTCAGTTTTGGCTAACAGAGTCTGTGAGTGAGAGGTTCAAACTATAAGTATTATACTCAGTAAGAGGAGAATACTCTTCTGAGATCCTTCAATTAACTAACCATCAGCTGAATTGTTAAGCTGATGGAAGGGACATCATCAAATAGTGCTTTAACTAAAATCTTTATTCTTATACTAAATATTTCATGAACTGCTATTAAGCACTGAAGGATGGTTATAGTTTTGATGTCAACAGGAAAGTATTATCTTCATTATCCATGGATGATCTATATGATATTTTTTCGTCTTTGGAATCTCTAATTACTATCGTTTGAATTTATCAATCTCTTTCAATCATGCTTCAGATTTATTTATTATGCATACTTCTATCTAAGGACTGTAATATTGACAATTGATTTTGCAACCCACGAACTGTTAGCATAACTACTGATATGACTTAAAGGATTAAAATGAAGAATTCAGTTTGATCGCATAATAAATTTATTGATAAACGGTTCATACAATTGAAAAATGAAATTTTGATTTTGAACATGAAAGTATTTTTTAATTTTTTTCAAAGAAATATATAAAGGATCAGAATAATATGGAAAGGAAGAAAATGAAATTGAATCAAATGAAACTGGTTGTAATAATATTTCAAATAGGAAATACTAGAATCTCTCTTATCCGACTATAATTAAGCAAGAATCACCTCATTACTTGTATACAAAATCGCTAGTTGAGGGGAATATAAATTGATATAAGCACACACGTTTTATAAATACTGAGACAAATTCAGTTAATTAGACGAAAGTTTAATATCAATAGTGGAGTGAGAAAAGATTGTATTTTGTTCCCATAGACTAGCTGCCTAACGTAACTTAATAAAATTTCAAATTTATGAACCTCAGGGTAACCAAAAGAGGAGGAGTGAAAATTCAACATGGAAATAATCATAATTCTGGAAATGGATTTATTTGATCAAGACTTTCAAGAAATTATCCGTCAAGATAGGTTTTTATAGTTTTTCCAATAAAAGAAAATGATAGAGTTACACAGATAATAATATTTGGAGTTTGTCAAGCGCTCTTTTAGAAAGGTAGAGACTCTGTGAGTCCACAGTATACGAGGCGCGTAGGATGGACTGAAGCCGAAAAACTTTACTCTACCATAACTCAATATAGTGAAAATGATGATGGAGTAATGAACAGAGTTGTTACTCATGCTTTTGGAATTACAAAGAGCTAAGAAAGTAGCTTTATGAAGTTGAGTGGAACTTTCTTGCTTACTAAAAGGAGACTGTAGAAATGATGAACTTCTATTATTCTTTGTAAACTTTGGGAACTGAAAAGAAATAAGTTGCTCCTCTAAGTCCAGGAACACTGAGGATTCTGCAGTATCGTTTTAGTACTTGAAACATTTAATGCATGATTTTATTTCAATACATCTCCTGATTTAAATCATAGGTTTGTATAACATTGCAATTGTGTCATCACATGGACCCTGCGAGATGAACAAAACCTTCACAATGATTTATGAATAAGCTTTGATTTTAGAGTGGGACGTTATACCAGAGAAAAGCCCATTCATTCTTCGACTCTTAACTTCAGTTAGTAGATGAGTCATATGAAAGTTTCTCTCGCTAAAAAGAGGAAGGAGAAATCAGAGCCTATTAAATCATAAGAATATATATAAATGGGGAGCTTCATTCGTAAGATATTTGTTTAATAAGTTGATTTAGTTAAATATTGAATAGTCTCCTATCAAGTAAATTATATTTTAAATTAGAATAATGTTTATTTTTATGGGGAGGAGACTTGATAAATTTTTGTGACTTTTATTTATCGATATTGAACGGTGTTAAAAAATATTATATAGAGATATATATATTTCAACGTTGGGAAAAGTATTATTATTTATAAGTGAAAATGTGATTACAATCGGGGATATTGGTTTAACAAGTTCTTGCGTTAAATTTCTTTTACTACCACAGTTAGGCATTATTTTGGATAAATAATTGGTGACTAAGTATACTAATCCTGTAGTCTCTCAATGTATTCTTGAGGTTAGATAACTCTTCGCAAGTATATACATTAAATGTCTATATACAATTTAAGTTACCGTAGTTGAACTTTGTTGGGTTCCAGATGCTGGTTTAAAGATATTATTCTTTTTATAATTTTATCATTATGGATATTTTCGTTTAGAACTTACTAATTTGGTCAAAAATCTCAACGGAGCCTTACATCATCTCATACATTTTACATACCCAAAAAAAAAAAGGAGAAAGACTCTCTTGAAGTAACGTTATGATGCATATCTTTATTTATTTTTTAAGCTTATGAAGTGTAATGGATTCTTTAGATTTTTCTGTCAATTTAGGAGATATTAATTTTGAAAAATCGCAGAATCAATTAAATCACGCTCTATTGACCTCAAAGCAACAAATATACACAGAAGCTCTACAAATGGAACAGATTCCTGCCAAATGACGAGCAAGATATTATTTTTTGAGGGGTGAATTGTTGTTATCATATAAATTTAATTCACTTGAATAGTAGAGAAACAGAAAAAAAAGAACTCTGATAAACTCCTTATTTTGAACTCAGGAAGAGGGAGTCAACTTCATTTTCATTAATTAAAGTTTTATTTATTATATTTTGTAGTCCTTTGTTTTAATTATCTTTTTACAAGGATCTACTTTCTCTAAAGATCTTTACATAAACTGATCTTTATCTTTTATTATTATCTGTTCTTCTCTCTTTATTACATAAGTATATATATATACGTGTGCTTGGAAGCGGATGAAATTCCTTGATCTATAGGTTAGATTTTTGTAGTTAACTCATATCATAGAAAAGGCTTGGTAGTCTCTGGCGTACAAGACTCTTTCGCTGAAATTTGAGATAGAAGATGAACCAAGGACAATGAAACCTTGAAGAAAGATGAAAATAAGATAGCCTACCACCAGGCTAAATTATTTGAATTGAATTTCTGAAAAGGTCGATTGTGAATGAAAAAAATCAAAATGAAAGTTGAAAAGTGTCAAAATTTAAATGCCTAACTTTGAAAATGAATTTTTTGAGGAAAAATAAGATATGGCCTACATTGGAATTATTTGATTTGGAATTATGAAAGGTTTAGAAGACAACAAAAAAACAAATTTTGAGGTTGAAAATGACTAGGCGACTAGGTAAGTTTGAAGCTCGAATTGTTTTAGGAAATCATGTAATGTATTGGTTAGGTCAATGATCAGTTGTTACTAAACTCTCATAACACTGAAATGTCATAATTTACCCATTTTTGAATTAATACACTAAGCACTACTAAACCTTAGGACAAAAAGCAAAATAGCTAGGTACGTCGATAGGCCCCCTGTAGCTTCTGAACGGTTCTCTATCTTATCATTTTATGCTTCAATGACATGAGAACTTGTAAAATTTTTTGAGAACTAATAATACAACGAAGAATATCGAAACATGCTATTATAGCTTCGGAGATAGCTAACATTAATTAATTTGCACTAATTTGCTAGCACGTATAAGTTATTTTAAGACATTTCAGAAGAGCAACTGATATCGTTGATAACTAGATTAACACCATTGAACAAAAAAGTCTTTGAATGATAAAGAAAGAATAAAGAAAAAATAATCATACTAGATAAATAAGCTGTGTAACGTGATAAGCTATACCTTAAGGGAGGATCTTTGTATGAGTTATTAATAGAATTTATTGGTACCTTGTAGAAAAAATCTGATAGTTTTTAAGAGTAGCTCGGTCTATTTTTATAGGTTTATTAATTAACTATATAACTATATTAGGATTATAAATATGTTAAAAAAGGGTAGAGAGAGTAAAACAAATCTTTGAGGTCACACTTACAAATAATAATGTAGAAAGCTTGTGGAAGGTAAGAGAGAATGAGGTAGTTTGATAAAGATTTGAGAAGGGAAAAATTACAATTTACCTTACTAACCTCTTTACATTTCATTAAAATTAGATTTCACAGAGCAAGACTAAAATAGCGGACGCTTTTATAGATTTGGAAGGTGAAGTCGTACAACAGTATGACGCAAGACCTGGTTGATTTTTAGTGAAATTGTGAAATAATGGAGATACCACGATGTAGAAAACTATATAAATTCGATAAAACAATAAATATTGTATAAACAATATTTTGTTAACTATCCTAAATTATAATAATAAAAAATGGAACATACTTGGAATTTATATTGGATGTTATAATATGTTTTATAATATATATTTATATAGATATATATGTAGATATATTCTATAAGTATTATATTATTAATTTATTATAATATTTATATAGTTATAATAATATATTATTATTAATTATTGTACTATATATACTATATAATACTAATATATATGTATATGTATTTTATATATATATATACATATATATATATATTATTATATAATCATTATATTATATATATATAATTATATATATATATATAATATAATATATATATATATTTATATTATTTATTATTATTATATATTAATTATAATATATAAATATATATATATACATACATATATAATATATATATAATGGGAAAATTGCACTTTTAATCACCTTTCGAATTAAAAAATTTTCAAGATCTCAAAAAAATTTCTAAGTTCAGAAAAGTTAAGTTAGATAGTTTTTTAAGAAAATTTTTATTAGCAAGCTTCTGGAATTATGCAGAAGCTTACAACTAAACAATTTTCTAAAAAATTAACTTAACTAACTTTCTGAACTTAGAATTTTTTTGAATTAGAAATTTTGGGTGGATTTGAAGGTGATTTGAATGCTATAATACTATATATTATATATATATATGATATATTATTATAATATATAATATATAATATATATATATATATATATATATATATATATTATATTATTATATTATATAATATTATATATATATATTATATATATATATTATAATATATATTAATTATTATTTATATATATATATAATTATATTATAAGGATTAAAAGTGACATAATAGTACATTGTGATCTATTGCCTACTTAATTTTCCTGTTTTCAAAGCATTGCCTTCTTGAATAAGATCTTGATAGTCCATGATAATCTGCTTTTTATGGGTTTTAGTAATATCACTTAAGAATTTACGTTTAGGGTTTTGATTGTGAGAGGTAAATGGAATAGAGATGGTTGTAGTGAATATTTGAAAGAAATGAAGAATTTATAACCTTTCCCTAATAAAATAAAGCGTTTTCAATTTTGATTATAATTTGATTACAAACACTGACTAATGAGTACGTTTTTGAAATTGAAGTGATTGAGTTGTTATTTTTTGTGAAATTTCTGGTTAATTATATTGAAGGGGACAAAAATATTCCACTAAAACTAATATACTGAATATATGCTAATAGTTTGCTATATCTAATAAATACTATATCTAAATAAATACTAAAATGAGCCAAAATAGAGTATATATGTGAAGTATATAATTATTTATTCTCACTGAGAGTTGCAATGAACTCATTGGAAGGGGTCAGTTTTACAAATCTGAATAATGGGTCGGAATTCTTGACACTTGAAAGCAGCCTGTCTAAGAAGGTTTTCTTTGTGAATTGGAGCGGGCAATTTGATTGTTGGGTCAAGTGAGTGATTTATACCCTGAAGTTGAAGGTTGTTACATCTACAATAAGTTACTATTATTTGGAATAACAGGGTGACTTTGATTTGGATTGAGTCAATTGATCTGTATTTTATTGTTTCTTGATCGGTATTTGACCGGTCGCTTGCTTCAGCATCAGTTTTTTCACTGGAGACAGAGTGGGTAATAGAATATAAGGTTTTAAGAGATGACAAATAAAATAGTGACAGGTTTGTCCATCTCCTTTTTTAATAAACACCGATTTATGTCAATCACAACAATGATTCAGAACTCTAACCAAAGCCAAGAAGGGTTCTAGGGTTGTTAGGTTGTGAATCAGAACTATATCCATTTATGTCTGTTGGTCACTCTGACTGATAGCGATTTCAATTGTTGGCGAATTTATAGATAAGACTCTACCATACTTCTAAGTCTCAAAAACTCTAAACCTTGAAGAGTTAAGTTATGGCTAGTCTTGTTGTGAGGGAGGAAGTTTTTTTCCATATTGGGGTGGAAACTTCATTTGTATATGAGGTTTGAATTGCCATAATAGGCTTCAAAAAGGAATTTGGAGCAATATTTCCAAATCAATATCTGATGACTATAGGTTAAAGGTTTTGAATTGATAACATTGGTGATATCTTGAAATAGCTGTTAACAGTTGAAAGTGAGTTAAGGTTGCTTACTATATTTTATGAGAGACCTCTTAACTCTGTTCGTATATTCCTCCCACTGTCCACAACTGGAATAGACGGGAATTGGTAATGTTTCGATGGTTTTGATACGCATATGTTCGGAGAACATATTTGAAGACAAAGATCTAACAGTATATTCACTTGTTTGAAATTCTGGGCATTAATCTAGGTTACACTTGGATGGTATGCATTAACTATATTTTGTGGAACGGTGGAAATGAAGTAAAAGGATTCGTGACATATTGGAAGACATCAACATGAATAGCTTGATATTTAAAGGCAGGTGAAATTAAGATAATTTATTTGAATTCTTATCATATATCTTAAACGAGATGCCTGTAAGATCGTCGCCAGTATGCTAAATGACGCACAAAATTAGATCCCCTTTATGATGAGGAAGATTGTCATTTTTTGGATATTTTAAGGGTTATGTTTAAAATTTTTGCATAACTATCATTGACAAAGCCTGGCATGAAGTTTCCTACACAACAATGAACTATGCTTGTAGAAATTTGTGGCCAGAAGCAGTGACTGAATGGGACTTTGAGAATTTTAAGGCTGTACATATAATGAAGAATTTTGTCTCTCTTGGCAGGTTCATGGGTCTGGGTGTTGGTGTGAGTGAGTGGAGGAGTTAGTGGAGGAGAATAAGGAAGAGCTGACCACTGGGGAGCTGCAGGAATTTGAGAAGAAGAAACACAAGACTAAGATGGATGCTCTCTCTTCAGGCTTATAGGAGAAGGAAATAGAGGAAACTCCTACTTCATTAACCAAGGAAATCTTTGCCAAATGGATGGATGTCAAAACTTTTCAGAGAAGTATCACCCCAACAAACCCCAAACAAACCGTAATAGCATTGCCTGGAATGACCAGACAACGTCTCATTTTTCAAACATCCTGAGGAGAAGGCATAAGCAAAGTTCTTTGGACAAATTTTTAGTAAAGGCCAAACCTGGTGAGCCTCAACTAGGTCAAAGAAGGGAAAAGGGGCAGAAAAAATTAAGAGAAAAACACCAGAATTTCAGGTCCCGGAAGTTTTATTGGAAGGGGACTCTTAATCCAAACTAACATCTCTTCCTAAGTTCCTCCTCCTCCCTTCTCAGCACCATCCTAGTAG
>JABUQX010011284.1:7500-23472 GCA_015478945.1 Trachelipus rathkii | reverse complement strand
AAGCCGTAAAATTCTTAACGTTCAGTAGTAGACATTATGTGAAAAAATTTCATTGTTTACACTATTAAAATTATTAATCATGTTGCATCAACGCAAGTAGTCAGAGTTTTATTGTGGTTTCAATGCAATGCGCATGGGGTTGGGGTTGGGGTTGGGGTTGACGTTGGCCGGGTCCTCTTACACTGAACCAAAAGTGAATGGGGTCTTGGGTCGGATCATCCAGTATTTTCAACCAATCCTTTTTGGATGGAGACAGACGCTAGGTGCAAGACGAACAACTATACATAGCTCTTGCTTCTGGTTCCCATACCAATCTGGAATAAACACCCGTACCCTGACGTACAGCCTCCGCTTACCAACTCATTCCTTCTCCCCATAACACACTATACATCATCCTTCGCTTCTCGTAAACATATGGTAAATCTGGGACCAACAACTTTACTCTCGTAATTCTTTATTGTCTTTCTTTCAAGCGTCTCCATCCCTACCATAAGCGTATCTTCTGACACGTTAATCTGACTGATTGGAGAAATTTGGGTGGCTTCTGGGCTAACTATCCCTTCTGCTTCTGCCAATAAGGGAAGATATATATACTATAATATAATATATATATATATATACTATATATAGGTATATATACTATATATGATAATATATATACTTATATAGTATATATATATATATGATATTATATATCATTATACTATATATATAACATAATACTATGTAGGTTAATTGGATGAACGGATTCATACCTTCTTCGTTTAAAATCTAATTCTTTCTCACCTTAAAATCCATTGTTCGATCGTCCTTGTTCTTGCTCGCTAGATACAGTGTGAATCGAGAAGAGAAAGTTTCTTATTCTCCTATCACTCTCTTTAATTTTCATTCATCATGGAGTTGTTGAAGGGATATTATTCGACGTGCAACTCTGGCGTTTACTAAACGAAAAAAGTGAGTTGACCTTCTTGGTTCACTTAATGGCAAATCTTTCTGAACCCTTTCTGAAGTGTAGAGAAAGTGGTCATGAGATATCTTCTGCAAACTTCTACAAATCTTCATTTTCTTTTCTTATTCGTTCTGATGATGATGATGATGATGATGATGATGATGATGATGATGATGATGATGATGATGATGATGATGATTGCCAATACTTCAACTGATGAAGCTAATCTCTTTGACTTTCTGTTTCCTTCTAACTCAATCCTGGACGACTCCGGCAATACTCCTCCTGCTCTTTCTCCTCTCAGGTGACCTATATTTTACTTGCAAATATATTTGATTGGGTGCATGGGCTCCTTCTGAAATCTATGAATGTTATTAAGGCTAGAAGCCCGAATGGCACTCCTCCACGAGTTTTGAGGGAGTGGGCTTCCGAGATATTGCTGTCCTCAGTTCAATTATACTTTCTGGGCCTCATTACTAACACTTTACTTCAGTGTTTGAGGCACGCATACATTCAACCTAGCTTCAAAAGGAAGGAAGCTGTCTCTCGTCTTACTAAGGAATATTCTTGTACTATGTTCTAATTGTCTCATTTAGCTTCATAAATATCCTCTGGTATTCTATTCCCTTCTTTCCGATTATTATTATGACTTTCGGTGCTTGAGGTATTCTGGAGATTTAATATCATTTGCCACAGATTTTATGATATTCTGCCCTTAGGGATTATGTGGAGTCGTGTTTCGTGATGCTTAACACGTCCAAGGCATTTGACCGGGAATTATATGCGTCGCAGCTGTCCAAGCTTCCCTCCTTCAATTTGCTTACTTTTGTCTAGCTTTCTTTTAAATCATTCCATATCAGCTGTTAAAGATGGAGTGACTTCTTCTTTCGTTCCTGTCAACAGTGATGTTCCACAGTGCTAGGTTTTACCTCGTACTCTACTCCTTTTCTTTAAAGATATTCTCAGTTACTCATCTAGCTATTTCCATTTAAATGCCCATACATCAATACTTCATTCTTCTGCTTCTATTTTTGCATTCAGAGTTGCTTCTCGTCTTAATTTTTCCTATTCTCTCTCCTTGCTTCTCTGGATAGAATTTCTCAGTGGGGTCTTCTCAACCTTGTGAAATTCAACTCTTTATAAATTCAAATTCCGCAAATTTATGTCTGAAAGAGACCTCTTCACTTTTTTTTATTTCTCTTGATGGTTCACTCATCTCTTCTGTTGACAACATAAACATCCTTGGCTTTAACATAAATAAAATGTCTTGAAAACCTTATATCACAATGGTTGTTAGGACGATATCCATGAAACTGAAGGATTCTATTTGGATTGAAGGATTTTTTCCCCTCTTATCAGTCATTCTAACTATACAAGTGTCTCCTCCTCCACTGCACGGAGTACTACTCACATACCTAGGGGAGGAGGAGGACTCTGGTTCAGGATTCCTTTGGTTAGGTTGAAGTTAAATACCAAACTGCCTATAAAATCTTCCTTACTTCTAATTCATTTTGAGACACGAAGTTGGTATTTTGTTCTTTCTATTCACGCTACGTTGTGTGCTAGAGGGCTTTGCCTTGGTGCGAAAGGGTCCACGCCTTCAGCGCTGACACTGGGGAATGCTTCGTGGCCACTGCTGTAGGTGGTCACTCGGCCGTTTGGTGAGCGTTATCGTGGGTCTGATGAGATGTCTTTTAGAATTTGTTGTCAAGATTATCAAATTGGTGTAAACTCAGTAGATTCATTTCTGAAGAACCACGAAAAGTTTGGTAAATTTTGTCTTTTTTTTTTTCACATAAGCGCTACAGTGGCATGTGCTCGAGGAGATTTACCACTCGTATGCCATCACTTTAACAACTACGTCGCTGCATATGAGGAGAGGTATCTGCGCACATTACATTTTAAATATCAGCACATGACATTTTAAGTATCTGCACGTAACATTTAAAAGTTTTGTATATGACATTTTAAGTATCTGCACAGGAAATTTTTATGAATATTGGCTGCAAAGAACGTATTATATATATTTATATAGTATATATATATAGATTTATATATACTATATAATATATATTAACTTATACATATATATTTATATATTGACCAAGATACTAAAAAATATATTACTTATTATTATATAGTAATGATATATAATATATCTAAATATATTATCTAAAATATATAGACTTGATTGTATTAACATATTTGTTCTTTTTTTATTTTTATTTTTGCTGTTAGTTACATATTTAATTGAATAAAATTAGAAAGTTGCTCACTCACTAAATCGTTTGAATTACCATTCATTTGCAATAAGTAACTTATAATAAACGCGCTATCTGCAGCAAATGAAGATCTGTATCCACTAGTGCGGGATGCTTGAAATCGATGCGGATACTCCTAAGTTGGGAATAGAACTACGATAGTTGCACTTCCTAACATAATATACTGCTCACTCACTATCATATATGTGTTATTATTAGTTAGATATATTATCAGATATTATACTATATATATATATATATATATATATATATAGGGCCTATATATATATACATATTACTACTATATTATATTATATGATATATATATATATATATTTTATTAGTAGAATTATATATATATACCTATATTTATATATATGATATCTATATATATATATAGATATATATAATATATATTATCTATATATTATTGTTTATTATATATATATATAGTATTATCGTTATATTTATATTAGTATACTCATAATATAACTTAGTACTATATATATATATACCGTAACTATAGGGGTAATATATATATATATTCTATACAATTAATAGTAATAATGAGTGGAACTGGCGCAACACCAATTTGGGGATCGAAGGAATATATATATATATAGAAGGAAAGTTAAGTATTTATAAGGATCTATTTAAATCACCCAGAAAGGTCAAAGGTCACAAGTGCTCTCTTCGGCCTAATGCGAAATAAGATGCCACAAGTCTTCATGTTTCCACAATATTTTTATATATTTCCAATTTTTTTCTCAAGATCGTTTAATTATGTCACCTTTTATTGACCTTATATATATATATATAATATATATTATAGTAAGTCATACTGTATAATAGATAATCATATTTTTATATATATATATATATCTAATATAGATATTTATATTTCCCCCTTTAGTAATATATATATATTATATATATATAATATTATATTATATATATATGCTGTATATATATATATTATATATATATATATATATATAATTATATTCTATATATATATATATATATATATAACTCATATATTATATTATATATATTAGTTGTTAGTGCTATATCATCTATACTATCATATTAATACTATATATGGTAAATGTATATTACTATGTATCGTAGGTGTTTATATATGTTATATCATATTAATCTGAACTATATACTATTTACTCTATCATAATTAGTAGTATTATAATATCTATAAGCCTGATTATATATATATATATATATTATATTATATATAAGTGTATTTACTTGTAGTGTGTGTTTACTATATTAACTATATACGTTTATATATTACTAGGGTATATAGACTCTCTATATCCTAGAGTATTTATATATATATATATTATAGTAGTCATAGTATATATATATAGGTATATATAAATATATGTATTGTAGTACTATTAAGTATTTATTATATATTATTAGTGTATAATATATATATATATATATATACTTATAATACTATTTCATGTTTAATTATAATATAACTATTATAATTATTGTTAGGCTATATATATATATATTATATTATATATATAATATAAGTATATATATAGCTTTCATATATCAATTTATATATATTTTAGCTATAGTTTGTACTATACTACGTATATAATGGGTTATAGTATATATATATATATATATATTATATAATGTATTATAACCTAGATATGATATATATACATATATCTAGATTATTACTAGCTCTACTATAGCATATATAATATTTATATAAATATAGATATATTATATATAAATAACGATATAATATAATATAATTTATTAATGCTTTGACTATTTAATATCTAATATACTATTATACTATACTATATATATTAGTATACTATAGATAGTTATATATCATATATATATTATATATATATATATTAATATCATATTGTGTGTGTGTTTATATAATATATATATATATATTTAGTATTACACAGTATATTATTATATATATATTAATATATTGATAAATTGTACACTAAATATATTATATATACTATATATTATATATAGTATCTAAAAAAGAAGAAAAACACTGGTTACTGATGTGAGAGATAGATTTATATATATATTAATTAATAGTATATAATTATTATATTAGCTATAGTATCTAGGTATAATCGGACGCCGAATAAACAACTCGGGAAAGTTTTTTGATTAATTTACGAAAAACTTATAGATATAAAAATATAGTATAGTATATATTATTTTATATTATATATATTTATTTATATAGATATAAAGATCTGTGTGTGTGTGTGTGTGTGGTTATATATATAATTTATAATATATTACTATATATATACTATATATATAATGTTGTGCTTTACGTATTGTGGGTGGTAGTACGTCTATTTCAGTACCTATAATACCTAGTATATAATAATATTTGTATATATATATACATTATTATTGCTCATAGTATATGGTGTAAATATATAGCTAATATATTATTTATTATATATATAATATTCTATTATACTAATACTATATATGATAATGAATATGTAATATACTTAAATATAATATATACTATATATATATACTATTAATACTCTTATATATACTATATTATGATAAATAAAGTTTTTTAAAGGTCTTAGAGTAGATGGATCTCGTGTTTTATAACCATTTACACTGAGAAGTGAGACTATCAACTTAGCATTTTACCGAAAATAAAATTTTATAATATAACTGAGACCCGATTTATATGCGACAATATCGAAAACAAATCTTAGTTAACACGACCAAGATAAAATCATAAAGTTAAAATAATTAAAATATAGTTCTAATATACAGTATAATATATAATAATAATGAATCAATAATTAATAATAGTTAATAATGAATAATAATAATATATACATAATAATGATAATATTTGATAATAATAATAATAATAATAACTAATAAATAATGATACCAATGAAGTATAATAATAATACATAATAATAATTATAATGATAATAATAAATAATATATAATAATATAATCCTAATATAAATAATCAGTTAAATATCATAATAATCATATAATAATAATAATAATATAATAAGATAAATATAAGAATAAAATAAATAATAGAATACTTACTATTAAAAATATACTAAGATAGTCTCGTCTTGTGACTTACAAGGATGAATAATTGTCCACATTATGCGCTGATAATGCAGATTTATATCATTGGATTTTTCGTCGCTCGAACGAGTCTGATATTAGGTCTATATCTGCTTTAAGATGGTTTATCCAATGTGGGATATCGCGTTAATGGTATATTAGTTATTAAAGCAAATGATAAAAATTGGAAACTGATTAATGATATGTATTTCAGAGAGAGAGAGATAGAGAGAGAGAGATGTAGAGACAGAAGAAGAGAGAGAGAGAGAGATGAGAGCAGGCAGAGCACGAGAGACGGAGAGGAGAGAGGCAGGTAGAGAGAGAGAGAGAGAGAGATATTAAATGCAATTTTACAATACAAATTTAGAAGAAGCCAGTAGCATTTACTATAATATTCAAGGACAATATTTAAAACTTTTAATTTGAATTAAATTTACATATACAATATTAATTCATTAGTAAATAATCTAACATAGTAGTGTATAAGAGCTCAAAACACGTTGAGTTAGTAATGAATACTACATGACTACATACAACACTATTACTACTACTACTACTACTACTACTCCCACTGACTGACTACTACTATCTATCTGACTAGAGTAGTGCACGTAGTTGTTGGTGTAGCGTAGTAGTAGTCATTACTACCTGATAAGACTTACTTATAATAATAAATATTTTATATATATACGTAATATTAGTATATAGTCACTTAGTATATAATAGTTATAAGTATATATATATATAATAAACATCACAGCTAATATATATATATATATGATAATATATAGTACATATATATATATTATATATATATATAATCTTATATATATATATTAATATTACCTAAATAATATCACATATATTATCATACTATATAATATATAATATATATATATATATATAATATTATATATATATATATATTTTATATATATATTATATATTAATATATGTAATATATATATACTATGTATTATTAATATATCCGTATATATAATGTGGTATATATGTATATCTAAGTTATATAGATATAGTACCTATCGATTATGATCATTATATAATATATAGTACGTTAAAAATATTCATTATTTATATACTAATAAGCTACGTAGTATACTCTACAGAGATATATATAGTATACTATATATTATATAATAGTATATATATACCATTCATGTATTTATACTTTATAAATAACTATTAGATATATATAGGCTATACATGTAGCTATGTGTAAACATTGGAAGGGAAATTCTTTGTAGTATATTTATATTATATACGTATATATCTACTATTAATTATATATATTAATATATACTATATTATGATAGTATATATTATATATATATATATATATATATATATTATAATTATTATATATATTATATAATATATTATAATATATATATATATATATATATCATATATAGTATTAATATAAGTAATATATATAATACTAGTTCAGATTCATAGTATAAATGCTACTATGTAGTAGTAAATGATAGAGATAATATTATTATATATATATATATATATATGGGGTACAAAGCCCAACTCCACGTCTCGTCGTGTACCCTGGATAACGCCAACGGAGCAATGCTAGGGCACGGGAACAGGCCTACAAGCGCCTGAAACGTACCTGCTTGCAATTACTCTTGGACCGCCAGGCCTCGGCATACGACATAGACCTTCTTGCTGGAGCCGTTTAGAGCTCGCGATTATATTGGAAAACGAATAAGGGAGCAATTCGCTCGCAAACCAACTTTAGTGTGCTACATCTAAAATGGTGGCTCAATTAGTCAGTGGAAGAAGACGTAGCGGAGATTCTTGTGATATGATGGAGGAGAGGAGGATAGACGTAATGGGACTGGCGGAAATGGAGGGGAGGGGAGGGAGAAGGGCGAGATTTTGGGGGAGGATTTTGTGGTTGATCGTATACAAAGGTGTTGGAGGAGGGAAGTAGGAAGCAACGGAGTTGGTATGAATATGTGTACATGGAAGGTGTCACCCATTTTTGTCAGGGTGTGGGAGTGGTTAAACTGTAGTAGGCTTATGTCATCAAGCACGGTTTAAGAGAAAAGGAATCATAAAATAATAGCGTTCTGTTTTCAGGTGTATGGGCACCATCAGCAAGGGCACACATGGCATGGAGAAAGCGAGAGTTTAATCGGAAAGACTGGAAGAGAGGGTGCGCATGCGCTGCGGGAAGACAGAGAAGAATGAGATGATTGTGCCCTGATGGGAGACTTTAAGATTGCAAGAGTGGGGGAGGAGAGATGTGAAAGTGGAGAGGATATTGGGCGTATGGGAGAGGAGGTCAGGCATAAAGGTTGGGGAGGGAGATGGCTTGACACTCAGATTGCTGCATGAGAAGGATCTGAAATCATGTAGGTTTTTTTCGCTAGCAAAGAGATTCTCAGGAGGATTTAACAGAGGTACAGATGGAATAACCACAAATCAGACAATGATGACGCAGAATCGGCTCATAGAGTTATGTGTCGTATCAGATACGGAGAATAGTGAAGAAATAAAGGTCTCTCGCGGGAGTGTGACTATGGAGAATCTCGGATTAAGATTTGTTGGTGGCGGATGTGTAAGTATGGAAGGCGAAAGCTTGACAGGCGGGGGAGAAAGAGGAGGCGTGATTAAATATGAGAGTGTGACTGAGAGGCTGTGGAAAGAGGCAAGAATTGAAGGAGATTGAATGTAAAGATGATGTTGCTCACATGCGGAGATATAGATAGAGATAGACATAAAAAGATAGTGATGAAAGCAGCAGAAGAAACTCTAGGAAGAAGATGGTGATAGGAGGAACGCGAAAAAAGACATACGCGATGGTGGAATGAAGAGGTTAGAAGAGTGGTGAAGGAGAAGACAGTAAAACTGGAGAGTGGGTAATAGACAGAGAAGGCTCAGTCAAGGAGCTCCTGTGATGCTGTGGCCAGAAACACATGGGATCGGAGAGTGTTTGAAAAGAAGAAGCCAAGAGGGGGGCAGCAAAGAAAATTGTAGGCAAGGCAGGAAGTTGAGAGGGAGAAGGATAAAGGGGTAGAGAACAGAACTGCAGATAGATGGAGATAAAAGGTCAAAGGAATATTAATAGCAAGATGTATAAGAAACATGGTTTCTGGAATATTACATAGGTTAGGATGGGTGAATGAAATGGAGGAGGCAAGTTAGAAGACGTGATCAGGGGAGGAAGCAGGGGTAATTACGGAAAGAGATGACGGCCTTTAGGAAATGAATACATGGAAGCGGACCCAGGGAGAAGATGATTGCCCATAGGAATTAATTAAAAGGGAGGAGAACGTGTGTGTGTGTAGTGATTGAAGTTTAATCATCAAGGACTGCTGGTGAAGAAGTGATGTTTCAGAGGGATGTGGGAAACCCATCCATTACGCCAATATATAAAAGGAAAGGGAGATGTGGGTGAAAGTGTTATAATTACAGAGGTATTTCGTTTTTGGACCATCTGGCAAAAGTATAACGAGAGGATACACTTGAAACGAAGAGTGAGAGGCAATTGTGGAGAAACCCAGACTTGGAGAGGAGCGAGTATGGCAGGGGCGAAATAGAAGCCCACAGATTTATGTTCACGCACACATGAGAATGATAAACAGGACAAGAATGATAAGAATCAACAAGCATAACTCGCACTGATGTGCTGAGAAAGGCATGTCGATTCGATACTCAAGGAAGGAAATTGTTCTGAGGTTTTAGAGAGAGATTGTACGGAGTGGGTGTGTCTTAGAAAGGCTTTGGAGTAGTCTGTAATACCATCTGACAAATGTTAATGTAGAACGGATGATGAAAACGAGAAATGGTTTGAGGTGGGAGCAGTGGCGTTAAGCCGGGAAGTGTATTGTCACCCGATAATTCTGTGATCGCTAGCTATGTTGGATGTGGTAATTCGGGCCGTGAGGGGAATCGGAGGCTGGAGGACTGGGATTGGAGATGTTGATGGTATATAGAGACCTGGCGTGCATCTAAAATGGTGCAATACACATTGGCTCGGTGGTGGATAGTTGGCTTTTGATTGTAGCAGGCTCCCAAATGTCGGCGTACTTTATCGGAGCTAAAACAGTAATTTTGTTCTTTCGGAAAGAGGAGGGAGAAGAGAGAAGAGTTGGTCGTGGAGGTGGATGGTGTGGTGGGCTTAAAAACGTAGAGAAATACAGGTATCTGTCTGGGGTGAATGTTTGGTAGAGAGGGAGGAAGTGCTTGGAGATTGCGAGCAGAATTGATAAGTACGGGGAGAACAGTTAGAGCTTTGTATTATCATCAGGGGATAAGTGAGATTGCGCACGCGCGCGACGCTCGAAGAAGATACATCTTTGTGTGTGTATTTTTAACATACCTGGTTCTTTTCTAGATAGGGGGGCGAAGCATGGGTATGACAAAGAAGGAGGAGAGCATGAGTGCAGACTGCTGAAATGAATGTATGAAGAGCGATGGCCGGAAAGACGACAAAGACCAGGAGGGACAGAGTTAGAAACGAAAGAATTGAGAAGGTATACTGCGGAGTAATACTATTATTGGACTACGTCGAAATGTCACGCAAGATCTAAGAGTAGGTGGAGGGAAAGGATGGCATGCGTGCAGGGTGGCCAGGGGAGGTGGGACTGGGACCGGAAGAGGCAGACGCAAGGGGAAGACAGGAAGAAATGGAAGGATCTCCGTAGAGATTCGCTGAGAAGATTCAAATGCCGTCATATGAGGTCAGGTCTGCTCGAGCGGGGTTCTGTGGACAAGGATGAAGGGAGTGGAAGAGAGGTTGCGCGTGGCTGACAGGCTTATCACTCGAGACGTTCCTGGAGCAGGGATGTAGAGTAAGATGTAAGATATATTATATATATATATATATATATTATAATATATATTATATATATATATATATATATATATATAGTATATATATATATATATATATATACTATATATATATATAATATAATGTAGTTTTAAATACTTATTGAGATATGTAGTATATATATATAATATTATATTAGTTATATTAGTAAATTATTTATATTCTGATATTATAATATACTTATATTAGATATATATATATAACTACTTATAGTTATAGAAGGACGAGTTTGTTTAATAACATAACTTTGTGAGTGATTGTCATCCATAGTCGTTGTGGTTTGCAAACGCGAAAAACATTTCTGAGTTATATAAAAGCTTTATCTAATAAACCGAAAATGAGTATAAATCTCTGTGAACTCGCTTATTCGAATGTGTGAACTCTCTCTCTCTCTCTCGTCTTCTCTCTCCTCTCTTCGTCTTGCTCTCATCTCTCCTTCTGCTCAAATCTACTCTTCCTCTCTTCTGCTATCCTCTGATCTCTCTGCTTTCTGTTCTTTCTCTTCAAGTCGGATTGGTGATCTTCTCTCTCCTCTCTCTCTCTCTCTCTCTCTTCTCTGCGTTTCAATCGCTGTCACTGACTACCGCGGGTGACTATATTTGTATCGGTCAGACCTCTGTAGTTTCCGCGGAGTTAATCTCCCTCTATGCTCTACGCCTGTAAGGTAACTATCTAATCTATAGCTACCTCCGTGCCTAGGACCCGATACATACCTTGTGACTTCGGGGCCCACCATGTACCATTGGTGTTGAGTTCAGATCTAGGGCCTGGCTTCCCATCCAGTAACTCCCGTCTTTCTGATGTGACTATACCGAGATCGTCCGACACCCTAACCGAAGTGTCGTAGTCTCCTGGAAAACACCAATAACCGCTCTAAGAGCGCTAGAAGTTCTCGTTGACGTTATCTCTCTGTTTTGCTGATTGTGTCTTTCTAAAACGCTAGCCAATTGTAATCAAAAAAAAATATGTTTACGAAAAAATTGTGCAAACTCCTAGACTCTACTTCTCACCCCGGCCTTGGAGAATACTTGAATTTTAGTATAACGCAAGTTTGTTTATTTTGACATGTTGTTAAACGAACATGTGTATTTACTTCATGCAACGGGTAACCATGGAATAGAGCAAAATCTCGCGGAGCCACAGTGAGAAAACGTGTTAAAACAACAGCCTAAATTCTGTTTTGTTGTTGTTGTTTGTTCGGTTGCATATATATAGTTGTTGTTGTTGTGAGAAGACCGATTGTGTTCATTGTTGTGTTGAATAATAGTTTCTAGAAAGTCTGACAGTTATTACGTATTTTTTTATTGCATCTACTTTGATTCGCTTGATACCGCTTGAATACAAAGTATTCCGTTTGAGAATTAAATAGTTTTAAGGTTGAAAAGAAAGTCGGTCGTGTTCTGGCAAGTGATCAACAAAAATCTTGATAGATGAAAGTGATTCGAACATGTTTATTATGTTATTATTAATACTAAGATAGTATATGACGAGAGTACTAGGTAATATATTATGCATATAGTATAATATAAACTATATCGCCTCATGCGTGCAGCTATAATGGATTATAATATATCTCGTATATATTATATAATCTAGTATATTAAGTACTTATGTGCAAAGATAATAGAATTTCAAGCCATTAGTTTTGTTGTAAATATTGAACTTTTCTCTTCAACTCAACTCTACTTTATTTAACTATCCTTTAACTATATAAATAAAACAAAGATTAATAACTTCAAAAACATATATATATATAATAAATATTTAAAATCACTAGCTTTCGCCGGCATACGCGGCCTCTTCAGGTGATATAAGTGACCAAGAAGCTCCTGCGACAATGAAGATCCAAAGAAGTGAAGTATTTAGATGTTGTTCTTCATTCAATCTTTTCATCAGATTATTTTTAAAGAAACTTGTGTTTTCATTATTAAATTTTGTGTTTGTATCAATATTAATTTCTCCTGATTTTATTAAAGTTGTTACTATTCTTAATGCAGTATGATTAAATAATTTTCCTTTTATTGTTATCTAGAGGTGTTAATAGGTATTCCCCAGGTAACCATGCTTAGTGCCATATTTTATACTATGGTATTAATACTTCTTTCTATGGTGAGTAACAGGGGCTGAATTCTGACATTGTTCTGTAAATCCAGTGAAACGGGAATCACTCGATGTGTTAATGTAGAGCATGTTCGTATTTGACTCAGAATGACTTGATGGAAATCAATCAACATTATTGCTCCACTTTGCTAATTATTATACAAGATATTATTGAATAAAGTTAATAAAGTAAAAATATCACTCTCGAGAAATCAAAGAGTTGATGCAAGATTACTATATTCAAAATGGTCGCTTGATGACCCACATTGATGACCTACGTAGCTCGTTGAGAAAATACACACTATCCTGCACTACTAATAACTATCATGATAGCTTTGTGTGATTTCATAATTACAGCTCTCTCTTTAAAACTTGAATGCTTAAAATTGATGAACAAGAGAACACTTTCCAGCTGAGATTTATTTGATTTTTGTGGGGGGTAGCTTCTCCTGTAACATTGCTCGAACCTGTATATACATACTAATAATATATTATAGTAATTAGTTATATTATATTATATATATATATATATATACTAAGCAATCATATATAGATATATTAATATACAATTATATGTAATATCCTATATATATATCATATTATATATATATATACTGTATTATCTATATATATATATATATATAAATAATATATCATTATTATATGTAATGAGTAGTATTTAGTATCTATAATATATTATATGAATTAGTATGTATGCTATATTTTTTAAATAAATTATATGTAATATACTTAATATATCCAATAGTAATATATATATATATATACTATAATACGCAGTATCCTTTATTATTATTCTTAGTATTATATATATAATATATATATACAATTAATACTTATATATACATATATATCTACTATCTATATATATATATATATAGGTACTATTATATTATTAGGTATATATAAAGCGGAGGAAGGCAGAGTAAGATATATGATAGTATGAGTTATATATAGTGCTATACATATATACACTATATATTACATCATTATATAATATAGGTATTACGAGTATATCATATAATAATATATATATCATTAGAATAAATATCTATATATATACGGTATTTATATATATATATTAGCTAAATAATAGTATGAATACCTGGTATATATATATGATATCAGTTTTTAATATATACTAATAGTATATATAGATTACTATATATATTAATATATATATGATAATATATATATTATATAATATATATATATTATATATATTATATATATATATTATATATGTATATATATATATATATATAATATTATATATATTATATATATATATATATATTATATATTATAATTATAATATAATATATATATAATATATTATATATTATATTATATATATATATATATATTATATATATTATGACAAAATTCTCCCAGAGTCTTCTAATAGTGGAGCCTTACCCTTTTCCTTTCAGTCACCATATCAACATTTTTTTTTGTTTCCAAATCTTCCATTTTACAATTTTTTTTAACTAATAAAACACGCATACGAAAGGTTAGTTTGCGTCCCCGAGGAGGTACCCAGTGCAACCTTATATAATATTTTTATATAATATATATATATATATATATATTATCGTATATATATATATATATATATATATATATATTATATATATATAATTATATGATATATATATATATATATATATATATATATATAGTTTAATATTAAAATTTCTCGAACTATTGAACCATAAATCCAATAATTCGTATTTTCCGGAACTTATGAATTGGTTTTACGAATGATTTTGAAATTCGAAATTTTTGTGAAAAAATTTTAATTTCTTTCATCAAATCTGAATTACGATATTAAATTTCTGAGCTTTCGATTTTTCTGTAGTATGTTAGTCAATGTGTGTGTTGTGTGTGTGTGGTGTGTGTGTGTGTGTGTGTGTGTGTGTGTGTGTGTGCGTGCACAGATTTACGGTATATAAATTAGGGAAGTGTGTTATTTTATTAGCAGTACATTATAAAAGGTTTACGCAATTTTACTAACACATAAAATATTAACACATAGCAATTCAACATTACTAATATTTTAAATTCGCACCAAGGCATGTGTTATTTAAATTTTAAACTTGTAATGTGTTATGTGAGCTTGGTATTTTCTAAAATGGTATGTGTTATTCTATGTGTTATTTTATGTCATTTCATGTTTTTATGTGCTGTTTAATGTGCTATTTTGTTGATTTATACTTTATTATATTTTTATGTGCTGATTATGTGTTGTTTCGTATTTTAAGTGTTATTTTATGTTATTTTTGAGTTATGCGTTACTTATGTGTTATTTTATATATTTAATGTGATGTATTATGTGTTATTTTGTGTTATATATATCGACCGTAAAAGACTTTATAGAGGGTATGGGCGCACCTTTTCGTTTATATGTATTTTTATGCGATGATAATGATGTAATTTGAAAGCTAAGGAAGTGGGGGAGAGAGGGGGGATGGGAATGGAAGGGGAGAGAGAGGAGAAGGGGAGAGAGGGGAAGGAGGGAGAGAGGGGATAGAGGGGAAGGGGAAGTGGAGGGAGAGGATGAGGGGAAAGGTGGTAATAAACCCATGATATTCTAATCATACTTTCATTTAATGAATTAATAGACGAAT
>JABUQX010011284.1:0-2500 GCA_015478945.1 Trachelipus rathkii | reverse complement strand
GTAGACCGCTCGGAAGATGGCTCTGTGCCTCAACTCGGGCGTGTATCTTTGGCTGAACAGACGGACAGCGCTTCAAAAGCCCAAGAGGCTCGGGGGTATAGGAATCTCATTGGTAGATACAACCTACTATGCACTAAGTTAGGTCGCATTGCAAGCTGAGGGATATATAATTTCGCGCTATTAAGGCTATGGCGGTGTAAAGAATAATATGCGCGTTCGTCCCTCGGGTCCGGGATGATCGGCCGCATTCATCGAACAGACATATGCTCTCCGCTAGTGCTGAACAAACGTACCTTCGTATAGAAGAATCACAACCCTGTTATACTGGACCCAATGCAGAGCTTGGGAGTCGGTAGATGAGCGGGCCTTGACCTGACAAGCTGTGGTTAAACGTTGTCAAGTGTATAAGATCAGTGGCAAGTGAGAAATGAAGGCGGTCTATTGAGAGACCGGTTGACCGGGTACCAGCGCCCGAATGGAGGGCATGTTTATAGGCGGTGCCCAACTGAGATGATAGTGGACGGCTTGAAAGGGAAGGCATGGCGACCGATCGCTCTTCGCGTGATATGTTGTAACGGTGAGATTGCACGAGGCTAATGGATTAGCGGAGTGACCGCGGGAAACACACAAAGGCACTTACTTGTTGGCCCATTACGTCTTTGCTCAGAGCAGGTGAATATCGGCAACTACCGTTTATGTATCTTACTCTGGATCGGGTCTCTAAAGAGGTTAGAGATGATAGATGACTACAATTTGTTTACAGTGGGACCGTAACCATGGGTTCCCGACGTAAGGACGAAATGCGGGGTTTATTGGCTGGCCAAATTCTGAGTCCATAATCAAATGTAGCAACTCATGCGACCTTCTGCGCGTTTGGTGAGGTCATAAGAGATCTTCCTTCTAAGCTTTCAAGTACCCAGTCTGTGCCCCGTGTAGCAGTGTGGTGCTGCGTTTCACAACCTCCGGGAGAGGCGGCAGGGATTGCCTTGAAATGGGTTATATTGTACTGGCTACCTGCCTAGTGAAGTCGGCGTTTAAGTGAGTGGTTTAAAGCGCCGAGTGTTACGGAAGCGTGATGACCAGGAATAGAAGTTACATCGACACTGGCTTAATGTCGAAGGCCTAGTCAAGCAAATTGCGCTCGAGCTTATGATCGGTTACTGTGAAATCGACCGAGAACGGGAGAAGCAATGAGGTTTAGCCCTGATAATCTGACTGGGCGCCTACCAAGGGGTCTGGATGCACGGATCACGCGAGAGAGGCAATTAAAGGGGGGACAACCTTCTATGGATAGGCACCTTCGGTACCGGGTCACCACATCGTCGCGCCAGACTAAGTCGATAGCTGGGCTGAGGGAGAGACTTGGGAGAGCGTTCTAAACAAGCCGCACATAGATTTGGGCATTGAAGTGCTTGGGCTGTTAACTAATCGACGAGACCGTTGTTTGGAGCGGCTGAGCAGTCGTGCATTCCTCCATGTTAAGTTTACAACTAACCTTTTACGCCAAGGAGAGTGTGGAGGCGCGGGTTTGGACGGGCGTAACGGATTTACCACCGCGCGTGTAAAGCCTAAGGTCAAAGGCTCCGGAAGAACGAATGTTCTTGACATCTACATTCGACCACCAAGTGGCATGGGCAACGTACTTGTTACCATGTACATACCGGGGGAATGTATTTCAAGGCAAGATCGGGGGGACCGCGTTTTAAGTACAGCTTCAAGGTTGATTGACACTATGTGACACGGAGCAGAACAGGGATGTTGGTACACCCAGGCGGAAGATGAGCGGCGAGAACAGGTGGAGCGGTTGTGACGGTTTGCCTTGGAAATGACATAACTGGTATGAAGATCGAGTGTGCTCACCGCGATGGGCTGTGGTCCGTTTGACGGAACGCAATTCATTGTGTCTTGGAGGTAGCGAGGCTGACCCAACAAACTCTTTGTATAAATAAAGGGTGGGCAGGGACATGCAAGGGGAAGGGTCGCGTGTTCGAGAGCTAAGTTGAGGAGGGAGGAGAATCAGGCAGCCTTCCTCTTTCTGAATAGCGGATTTGTACGTTGGGAGTGAGGCTTCTAACGACGCTAATTCGCGCGTTCTGTTTAAGTTTGCCAACGGTGGCGACAGGGCTTTGATCAAATTTGCCTACGGCTGGGCCTGTTCTGTGCGATTGGAGCATAGCTTGGGCAGGTCGTTAGTATATAACAGAGGAGATGAAACATAACAGCAATACACTTGGGACTATAGGGCCTTAGCTAGTGTGCTTGTGCGAGAAGACGGTCAGTCCTAGAACTAATCGTGATTTAAGTCACGACATTAGCGCATCCGAATATCGGGTCATCGGGGGATACCTATGGATTTCCAGTCCACTAAACGGCATATGCATTTAATTGAGGTGCCAAGCGGCGTTACACTCTTTCAATTTAAATGCCGTCGCCTGAGCCATGTTGATTTCTGGCGCTGACTGGCTCGTAAGATGACACAAAAATGCTCGTGGAGCCGGTA